>SKCR01051758.1:0-37211 GCA_019454045.1 Zanthoxylum bungeanum
CGACGTCTCTATTAGCAATCTCAAAAAGAACATTTAGAATTGACTTCTAAAATGTACCACGGGCCCATGATTTTTATCTGATTGCTAATCATATATGGACTACCTATGCTCTGTACACAGAACTGACGGATCCTATCTTGATACACACATGACACCCTGAGGATCTATCTACACCCAACGAACAGACGGAGGTCTGATCTTAATAGATCGGTGACGTGACTGTCGTCTAAGTGTAGAAGATGTCTCATGTGCCCACTGTGGCATCTCAAGTCGAAGAATCACAAATGCAACTCAACCCGAGAAGATTCTTATTAACGTTGGTGTAACATCCATTAAGAATCTTCGACGAGTCGTTCAGTGTTTATCCACTATAAACACCTACACGTCTATACTAGTCTCCAAGACTTATGGTTCATTGAGAAACCATTGGAATCATATATTCCAGTATACGACATATACCGGTTTCAATGGGTTTACTTTACTGACCAAGTAGTGTAAATCTTGACCAGGAACTGTCTAAGAATGACAACGTCATGATACAACTCAATGTCAGTTGCGATATTTTTACAACAGTATCATGACTAATCATTATAAGGTCAATTACGTCCTTACCATATAACAAGATATAATATATTATAGAAACTACTCATTTTATTCATAATAAAACGTTTACAAAAGTATTTTCAAGGAAATACAAATGGGAATTGGCGCTCTGAGCACCAACCCCAACAAAATCTCCCATTTGCTCTAGTGCCAATATTGATTGTATCTAATACCCATCGACTCCACATGTTTATCAAATAATTTCGGAGGTATTGCCTTCGTCAGCGGGTCTGCTACGTTATCTTTACTTGGTACCTTGCACACGACAATGTCCCCTCGCGACACAATCTCTCGAATGATGTGGCACTTTCGTTCCACATACTTCGACTTCTGATGCGCCATCGGTTCCTTTGCTTGCGCAATAGCTTCAATATTATCACAGTATAACGGAATCACATTCTCGATAATTGGGACAACTCCTAATTCTGTGATAAAGTTCTTTATCCACACAGCTTCTTCTTTTACAGCTTCAGAAGCTGCAATGTATTCTGCCTCAGTGGTAGAATCTGCTGTTGATCCCTGTTTGGAACTTTTCCAGCAAACTGCTCCTCCGTTAAAGGTAAAGATGAATCCAGATATAGACTTTCTATCATCGGGATCCGATTGAAAATCGAAATCTGTATACCCATTAACTTACAGATTGTTTCCTTCATAAATTATCAACTTATCCTTAATACCTTTAAGATACTTCAGGATATGTTTAATGGTCATCCAATGGTCATTACCTGGATTGGACTGATATCGGCTGGTTACGCTAACAGCGAAACTGATATCAGGCAGAGTATATAACATGGCATACATTATGCTACCCAAACATGAAGCATAAGGTTGGTTAGAAATTCTAACCTTCTCATCTTCTATTTGTGGACTCATTTTCTTTGAAAGACAAATCCCATGTCTGAACGGTATGTTTGCTGTCTTACAGTTACCAAAATTATATCGTTCCAAGATCTTATCTATGTACGTTGATTGAGATAAACCAATCAGCCTCCTCTCTATCTCTATAGAGTCTTATGCCTAAAACATAAGCAGCTTCTCTCAGGCCCTTCATGGAGAAATTCTTACAAAGATATGCTTTGAGGCTTTGTAACATTCCTATATCATTCCCAATGATTAGGATGTCATCAACATAGAGGACTAAAAATACGACCATGCTCCTACTGGCCTTCTGATACACACAGGATTCTTCCGAATTTTTGAGAAAACCAAACGATTTAATAATCTCGTCGAATCAAAGATTCCAACTTTGTGAAACTTGTTTAAGTCCATAAATGAACTTCTTAAGCTTACACACCCGAGTTTTCGCTGGATGCAAATCCTTCCGACTGTTCCATATAGATTTCTTCATCAAGAAATCCATTTATAAAAATTGTTTTGAAAGCCGTTCTGACATCCATTTGCCAAATCTCGTAGTAATGATACACAGCTATAGAAAGCAAAATCCTAATAGACTTAAGTATTGCAACTGGTGAAAAAATTTCATCGTAGTTGACGCCAGGTCGCTGCGTGTAACCTTTTGCTACCATTCGGGCCTTGTAAGTTTCAACCTTACCTTCAGGCCCACGCTTCCTTTTGTAAACCCATTTACAACCGATAGGAACAATTCATTCGGGAAGCGGAACCAAGTCCCAAACTTCATTCTCATGCATTGAGTCTATTTCGGATCTCATGGCACTGTGCCATTTCACGGAGTCGATATCCAACATCGATTCTCTATAGGTAAAAAGATCAGTCTCTTCAACTAAGAGAACATCTAATCTCTTTTCTTGTATCAAATACAAGCATTTAGGAGGTCTAGATACCCTTTGTGAACTACAGAGTGTGTGCGTTGAAGGTCCTTCATCTACTTGAACTTCAGGTTTCTCCGTTGGTTCGTTGTTTTTAGATTGTACATCGTCAAGTTCAACCTGTCTATGATTACCATATTCTGACAAAAATTCTACTTCTAGAAATCTTACGAAGCGAGCTACGAACACATTTCGATGCTCGGTATCATAAAACAGATATCCCCTCGTATTCGAAGGATATTCGGCAAACCTAAACTATTCGGCTACCCCACTTAAGGGCGGATCATATCATCATGCTAGTCTCTCCGCTTTATGAATGGCCAGATTATTCACAAAACTATGACTAGGAATATTTAAGAGTAATGATTCTCATAAGGCGTGGAAGCCATCGTCTTATTACTCTAAGGGCTTTATTACATTGTTGATGATTCATATAAGTTATGTAAGACACGTATAATAAAGATTTCCATTTTATTAATTAATGAAAATATTACAAATACATGTACATATAGCCCATCCACAAGTTGGGTATAGGGTATATCACTAACAATCTCCCACTTGCACTATAGCCAACTAGTATGAATCTGGACACCACACTCTCGGGTGTGCCTATTATGCTTTTGTTGAGTCATCCCTTTAGTCAGAGAATCTGTAAGATTATCTTTTGTGGGTATTTTCTCTATAATAACTTTTTTTCTCTCAATAATCTCCCTGATGAGATGAAATCGCCTGAGTACATGCTTGGATTCCTGGTGGGTCCTTGGTTCCTTTGATTGAGCAATGGCGCATGTGTTGTCGTAGTACATCGTGATGCCATTCTTTATTATGAGAAGCACTTCCAATTTCGTGATGAACTTTTTTATCCAGACTGCTTCTTTAGCTGCCTCAGATGCTGTAATATACTCAGCTTCAGTGGTGCAGTCCACTGTAGTTGACTGCTTTGAGCTTTTCCAACTGACAGCACCGCCATTCAAAATAAACAGATATCCTGTTTGTGATCCGCTGTCATCCCTATCGGTCTGGAAGCTCGCATCACAGTAACCAATGACTTTCATCTCAGAACAGTCTCCGTATGTCAAAAACGCATCCTTAGTTCTTCTTAGATACTTGAGGATTGTTTTGACAGCTGCACAGTGTTGCTCACCAGGATTTGCCTGATACCTGCTCGTTATGCTAAGAGCACAAGAGACATCAGGTCTTGTACATAGCATGGCGTACATGATCGATCATATTGCTGAAGCATAAGAGATCCTACTCATACGCTCTCTATCTGAAGAAGTATGTGGACATTGATCCCTAGATAATTTTATTCCATGACAATTAGGTAAATTACCTCTTTTGGAATCTTCCATTTTGAATCTTTTCAAAACTTTATCTATGTACGTAGATTGAGAAAGTCCTAACAACCTCTTAGATCTATTACGGTAGATCTTAATGCCGAGGATGTAGGTTGTTTCTCCCAAATCTTTCATGAAGAAATTCTGAGATAACCATTGCTTGGTGGCTTGCTTCATGGGAATATCATTCCCGATGATTAATATGTCATCGACATATAATACAAGAAATATAACAGCACTCCCACTACTTTTCCTGTAAATACAAGGCTCGTCTACATTTTTGATGAAGTCAAATTCTTTGATTGTCTCATCAAATCGTATATTCCATCTTCTGGAGGCTTGCTTGAGTCCATAAATGGATCGTTTAAGCTTGCATACTTTATTATGATCATCCTTAGATGCAAACCCCTCAGTTTGTGTCATATAGACTTCCTCTAGGATGTTCCCGTTAAGGAAAGCTATTTTGACATTCATCTGTCAAATCTCAAAATCAAAGTGTGCAGCTAGTGCCAGTAAAATTCGAATGGACTTTATCATTGCAACAAGCAAGAATGTTTCCTCATAGTCAATTCCTTGGATTTGTCTATAACATTTCGCCACCAACCTAGCCTTATAGGTTTGGATGTTGCCTTCTACATCAGTTTTACGCTTATAAATCCACTTACAGCCTATGGCTTTTATCCCTTTAGGTGATCTACCAAGTCCCATACTTGATTTTGATACATAGAGTATATTTCAGATTTCATAGCCTCAAGCCACTTGAGTGAATCAATGTCACACATTGCTTCGTCATAATTGGTGGGATCGTCATTATCAATGACTTGATCATGTTCCTCATCAATATGGAAACCATATCTTTGGTCATTTTACCAAGTAAACAAAACTAACAAAGAATGTTCATTGAGATTATTCGAGTTAATGTTGTATATATTAGAGGTTGAACATTCTTTGTTAGTTTGTAAGACATAGATACCATTATTCAAAATACCATCTCCATATTTTATTTCATTGAAATAAATAGAACATTCATTACAACTTATTAGGCATGAAAAGCCTTTATTACATAAAGAAAAAATTGAAATGATGTTCTTTACTAAAGAAGGTATATAAACACAATCTTCTAAGTCTAAAACTAAACCATTCGGCAAAACTAATGAATAAGTCCCCATACACAATGCAGCCAACTTTGCTCCATTACCCATGCGAAAGTCAGCCTCCCCATGATGGAGTCTCTTACTGTTTCTCAGGCCCTGCACATTGGTACACAAGTGAGTCCCACAACCGGTGTCAATCACCCAAGTAGAAGGTTCAGAGTTTTGAGAATATAATTCAATCATATACAACATACCTGAAGCATTGGACTTCTTGACCTCTTAGGCTTACCTAGCTTCCTTGGCTTTCAAGGATCTGCAGTCTTTCTTCCAATGACCCTTCTTTCCACAAAAGAAATATTTCCTCTTTCCTTTTTTCTTCTCCACCTTACCATTGGGCTTTAGGTGATCTGGAGCCTTGGCCTTGCCCTTATTTTTCTTTGGCCCTCGCGGCTTCAAGTCCGTACCCGTAAGCATGACGGTGGTTTTAAGCTCCGATTTCAAGTCCTTCTCTGCTTGCTTTATCAGATTATGCAATTCTGCTAAAGTAGCTTCTTTATCAGACAGATGAGACTGCATAATAAAGTTAGAGAATTCTTTTGGTAAGGACTGAAGAATTAGATCCTGACATATCTCATTATCCATGATGAACCCGAGGTTGGCCAATTTTTCAATGTGGCCAATCATCTTAAGCACATGCCCACTAACAGATCTTTCCTTATGCCTTGTTTGGAATAAGGCACGTGACACTTGGAATCTCACGGTATGAACGGAAGTTGCATACAACTCCTTCAAGTGAAAGATAATGGTTTGAGCAGCCATATCTTCGTGAGCTTTCTGAAGTTCATCCGACATAGAGCCAAGCATTATGCAAGGTGTTTGCTCATCATCATCGATGTGTTTCTTCCAAGCATCAAATGTATTTTGGTCAGCATCTTCTGCGGGTTCAGGGGGAAATGGTCTTTCAAGAATATAGAAAATCTTTTCTTGTCGTAAGATAATTTTAAGGTTTCTAAACCAGTCATTGTAGTTGTCCCCTTTGAGCTTATGCTCATCAAGGATGGTACGAAGTGATACTCTGTTTGCCATTTGAATGTTTGTGAAATATTTTAACCCACATGTTAAGAGAGAATGTTAAAATTAGGAATATGTTTTCATTAATGTTTCATAATAACATGGGCTTTTAATATTATGAAGTTTCTCTCACTCAATTGTTTTAAAATTTTGAGCAAATCGCATCAACCCCAATATGATGGATTTTTTGTGGGTAAGGATCCCATTATCATCATTTCATAACTCCGACTAGGGCCGGTCGTTATAAAATACGATAATTAGTTAGGTTCCCAACCAATTTATGATATAAATCACAGTTCCTTGACCATTACGTTGGGCAATCAAACATGCAATAACTTATGCTAGTCCTTGTGGACACCCAATCGTTTCCACTAAGTTATAAGACCACGCCTAAGGGTCGCTTCGTCTTATGACTCAGAAAAGTCAAACCATTGTCAATAGTATGATTTAGGGACAAATTGGTATTGGTCAGTCTGGTAAAGCCTAGTCCTGCCAATACGGTTTAAGCCATTTGGGTCTATACTTTACAATGGGAGGAAAATTTTAGACTAAATTATTATTGAGGATTTTAGCAAGTTTAAGTGAATAACTGTCAAATGGATTCCTCCATTGAAAATTCCCCAGAGGGAGGGTGGAGTGAACTCTCTTAAATAATCTTACCTCTTAGGCTCTTAAACAATAGATCCTCCAAATTAGTCCAACACTTTAAATATGCTTTAATGTAAGCTTTGACTAAATGATTATCTATATGTCTTCACAGCTTTTCCTTTTGGCTATAAAAAGGTAGTGAGTGAAGGAAGACACCAAATCATTATCTAACTCTAGTAATACATTTGGTTAAATTAACTTTAGTTTGGAAAGTTTTATTAACGCCTTGTCCCACCCCACTTGTATCTTTATAATGTCTTTTATTATAAACAAGTGATTTATATTTATTAGCCTTAAAGGTAATAAATCTCTAAGTTCATCATGGAATAATTACTTAGCTAAGGGATAAGCAATACACTCTCTAATTCCTTAGAAAGACTCTAGATGCTTGCACCCTAAAATAATCATGTCAATTCTAATCATACATAGAATCATCAAGCATATGAGTTTTAATATGTTGGAATTATTTTAGGCATTAAATAACTTTGATTAATATTTAATTATGATATTGCATTTTATTTTATTCAAATAAGTTTACTATTCACATTTTTCTGCAGACGCGTGAACTTTAAATGCAATTTCACAATTCAAATCTTAACCAAATCATGAAAAACTTGTGCCTAAAATTAAAATCATGGTGTTAAATTTCCAACGAGTTTTTAAACACCGAATTTCGAGTTCAAATGAGTGAGAACTAATCAAAACAAAAATGGCGCGCTGATACCACTGTTGGGAAGCAGCCGCGAGTGCGCAGCGGAAAAATAAAAATTATTATGCCGCTTTCCCTTTGCCCAAGACCCATTTGTTTTGATTATTCTACAAGCCTAGGCATTTTACTATATATTCTAAGCATAAAACTCATAAAACATGCAAAGAACATAAACCTAAACATGATAATTATCATAAGAACTCTAATTAAAATAAAGAAAGAAAAAGACTTACTTGAACCGTAGACTCCTCCAGTCTTCCCTCAAATCTACAAACTTTTCTTGAACTCAGCAAGCTCTTCCATGTTCCAAAGAACCACCCAAGTGTGTGGCCTCCAAAGATGCACACACCAAAGCCAAAACTCAACGGCAAGACTATGTCTTGAGTGCACGGGTATTTTGCCCTTGGTGCTAGCCTAGACATTTACCTCAAAACTTTTAACTCGAGATTCCTCTAGTCAATTAGACTTAAGGATCCTCAAAATCAGTGGCTTACTCTTAAACTTTAGAGTTGCTCACTTATATAAACCCAAGATATGAAAGGTTTTGGTGTTACAAAGTTATGAAGAATTCTTTGGGTTTATATAGTGCTCCAAAGACAACAAAATTAATTAAGAATCTGATGTGGGATAAAAGCCAATTTAATCTTAGCTATTGGATCTTAATTTAGTGGCTTAATGAGAATATAAAACCCTAATAAGAGTTTCGGACGAATTGAAATTCAAAACAAATAACAAAATAACAAAAAATTTACTATTCATATGAATAGTAATTTTTAATCTATTTATTCCAATTTCCAAAGTGCCCCTATCGTCATTCACTAATCCCTAAGCCACTATAGAACCTCATAAATGATCTGTTCAATAATTAAACACATTGAACCATTTATAAACAATTCCTACAGCAATCATATATGCTGTTAAATATGTACTGTGCACGGTTAACCATTGATTTCGAATTTGTTGTGTGTGACCTTTTGGGTTCCCCTCAAGTTGGACATGAAATGAATCGTGATAATTTAATCGAACATAAATTATCCTCCGATCAGATGGTCTTTTGATTTCAATGACCAAGGTTGACATCTAGCAACATGCCAAGGCCCCCAAATGAGAAGAAACGATATATATACACATTCTGTATGCAATTTAAATATGTTACGGTCCCTCGACTCACTGTATCCCTACCTATTGACCTAGGGTACAGAAATTGTCTACCCATATGGTCAAAGGTATGATGTTGATAGTGTCATGAATTGTGCTAACCCAAGAATCTCACATGATTCTTCCCATGTGGCCACAGTCTCAAGCACTGATCATACATATCAACCCGCGAACTGAAATACTACTCTTATAAGAAAATATTATCCGAGAAAGTGGCGATTCTCTATTGTATCTTTACACATTTCATGTGTTTCAACAAATGACCCAATTATACCCTTATGATCGGATCTTTTGAACCGGGGAATGAGAATTTCAAAGTTATTTGATCCACACATAAGATTGTAAAGACCTCAAGTCTAAGGACTAGTCATATAATCGATACATCAAAGTTCTCACAGACACATGGGATAAACACTCCATATGAAAACTTTCTATGGTCAGTTCGATGGACACGGCAACTCATTCATCCATGTGATACACCAATCGGATGGATCTCCGCTAGTAGCCTATGAGATCGGCTACCCCACTTAAGGGCGGATCATATCATCATGCTAGTCTCTCCGCTTTGTTAACGCCCAGATTATTTACAAAACTATGACTATGAACATTTAAGAGTAATGATTCTCATAAGGCGTGGAAGCCATCATCTTATTACTCCAATGGATTTATTACAGTGTTGATGATTCATATAAGTTATGTAAGACACGTATAAGAAAGATTGTCATTTTATTAATTAATGAAAATATTACAAATACATATACATATAGCCCATCCACAAATTGGGTATAGGGTATATCCCTAACACCCATCACATGTATTTTTACGTTTAACCTTTAAACGACTTATAAATAATCAGTATTATTTATAAATGTTGCTCTAGTGCTCTACGAGTATATTTCATTAGTGAGACTCTCTAGATTCAGGCATATCTATCACGAAATCTAATTTCGTGTCCATAATCTACCCACCCGTAAATTATGACGACCACGGATAAACTTGCTGAATCATAAAGGTCGAGGTCATGACATATGTATAATTCATCTGTCATAGGTATCCAGATATATCCCAGAGATATAGATGTAAACATCAAATCTCTATAGGGATTATCCCGTCGACGTCTCTATTAGCAATCTCAAAAAGAACATTTAGAACTGACTTCTAAAATGTACCACGGGCCCATGGTTTTTATTTGATTGCTAATCATATACGGACTACCTATGCTCCGTACACAGAACTGACGGATCCTATCTTGATACACACAGGACACCTTGAGTATCTATCTACACCCAACGAATAGGCGGAGGTCTGATCTTAATAGATCGGTGACGTGACTGTCGTCTAAGTGTAGAAGATGTCTCATGTGCCCACAAAAGCATCTCAAGTCGAAGAATCACAAATGCTACTAAACCCGAGAAGATTCTTATTAACGTTGGTTTACCATCCATTAAAAATCTTGAACATTGACAATAAATTTTCCAGTTTTTTTTTTTATATTAAATTTTCAAATGTTGGACATTAAACATAAAATCAAATTAGACTTAAATTTTCCGTTTTTACATTTAACAAACAATAACAACAAAAACGTGTTAAAAAGAAAAATGAATGAAAAAATTATTATATGTTACAGAAAATTAAGGGGAAAACTGTTATATTATCATACAAACAAAACTCCCCAATTAATTTTGTAATAATTTTTCATTCAAAACATGTAACTCTTCTTCCCCTGTCAAGGCAATTATATATTGATAAAATTTACCCTTTTTGAAAGATGCCAATTTCCAAACTTGCCTTTGCATATATGAGTTTTATTGGATTCTGAATATAAAATTCAAGCCAACTTTAATTTTATATTCTTGATGATATAACATTATTTCTCCCTACTGCTGCTTCTTCATCCCCCTCCTTTTAAGATATGCAAGGAAATATCTCAATGGAATCAGATGAGACAGCAGTTTCAAGAAAGAACCCAAATGCAACTAATGACAACAATAACTGGAGAACTATTAGAGCAATTGGATTTCCTTTCAGCTTGCCATTGAATTTACCTGATGAATGGAAGCCTAATTTTCCATGGGATTCAACACCTTGTCCTAGTGAAATGTCCACAACACATTCCCCAAACAATTTCTATACTTCATGTAATTAGAAGAAATAGCTGCGCGCCTTTTTGCGTGGGTGATTGATTACATTTGAGCTAGTAATATAAGTGTCTTGTTCTGTTTGCAATATGCTATTGTATATATTTCAACTGTACCTTTTAAGCTTATTGTTCCTGAAAAATTCGATTTTAAACAAAGGTTCTGACCCTATGCGGAATTATAAACAATAAGCAGGACAAGTCCTGTTACTGTTACTATGGAATAAAAACAGGCAATTACCAAGTCAACCAACAATAATAAAATCCACAATATTAATTTAAAGCGAAATATAAATTGCAGAAAATAAACCAATCACACAAAATTCAACACAATAATTTTGGTGACGAAGTGGAAAACTCTTCCGAGTAAAAAAACCACTCCGGGTATAGGCTACCACCCGAATCCACTATATAGAGAAAAACTTACAGCGATGGTCAAGACCTATGGTGGCAACTCCACCGACTCAAGTACCTCAATACTGCAAGAACTCAAGGAACTCCTCAAGCCCGCGACCCACGGTTTTCTTCAGAACCTCTGAAGTCTCTGAGTAGATTATATCACCAATGACGCCGAAACTCCGACTACCAAACTTCCTCCTAAAGAACTCTAAAGGCTTAGGGAATTTGGGTTAAGTTGTGTTGAAGGTTTATCAAAGAAACATTCACACCATCAATGAAGAAGACAAGAAGATAAGAAGTCTTCAATGGTGGAATCAAAGAGAGTTGAAAGCTTTGAGAGGTTTTGGCTCAAGGGAATATGCTTCAACTATTGGGAAATGTGGCTTAATGTTTGTTTATATAGGTAGGGCAAAGGAAAAGGGTTTCCTAGTCTTATTTTGGCTTAAAAACGTGTTAAGAAAACCTACTTACGCAAGGACGTTCGAACGCACTTCAAACGCAACTCAAACGCAAAGTTTCTGCCTCGAAACCGTTCGAACGAAATTACGAACGCAACTCGAACGCGGAACGCGGACTGGTTTTCAGGGGCAACTTAAAACACTTGTAACTTTCTCGTCTCTTGTCCAAATCATGAGTTCTTTATATGTACGCGATCGTCTTCGAGTCTACTTTCCAATACAACTGACCTCATGTCAATTGGAGCTCTAAATCGTCTGAAATATGCAAAAGAGTAAATATCACTCTGAAATCTCTATCTCATGTTGCCAAATACTTGTCCAATTGCTCCGAGATCTTCAAGACTCATTACAACTCAATTGAACTTGTTTTGTTACGGATATTGCCAATAAAAATGGAACTAACAATCTCCCCCTTTGGTATTCCGTGACAAAACACTACCTATTACAAAGACTACGGTAATAGACCCAAAAAGTAAATAGTCAACTGTCAACCATCAAAACAGTGACTTATTATAAATGGACTCGATCTAACACCTAACAAAGTAGTCTTGAAAATAATGCCACCGTAGCAATAAACCTGCTTACCTGAAACATCCACAAACAATAATATACCGTGAAAAGTATTGGGATAATCAAGTAAAACATAAAGCAGGTAAAAATCTCATGCATGTACAAGTAGAAATCCCTCTCCCCCTTAATCTTAACTCCCCTTAAAAATGGAGATATCTAAAGGATATTCTATGGCTCCATCCAATATATTAAGGCTCTCCCCCTTAATATATCACTCTCCCCCTTTTTGTCACGAAATGACAAAGGGTAAAGGAAACAGGAAAAATAACAGGAGAAGAGGAGACAACACAAGCAAGAGCATAAACAAACAGGAATTACTCCCCCTCACTAACAGGCACAAACAGTTAGCAAAATAACATACGGGAAGTAAACCAAAACTCAGAAAAAGTGCACAAGAAGAAAGAAACAAATTGGTATGCAATAACATGAAGCACACACAGGCACATACTGAGATAAATAAAAATCCTGTCAAAAACTGACTGAAACAGCATTTAAAGCTGACATAATGATACCCAGTCAGTATTCAGCTGTTTATGACATGAAACAATATGCATCATTTTAAAAGTGGCTAAATACAACACTTATGCATATGACATAAACACCAAAGCATATAAAACACTTGCGTGGGAAAATAAAGTGCATAACGAATCAAGGCTTAAAATCTTATTTTATGAGCTGGACACAGCCAAAGAAATCCATCTCTAAACAAACCAAGTCCACAAAATAGGTGTTCAAACCCAGCACTACTAGGACCTGAAAATAAGCAACATTGGTTGCATGCTATATTGTTTACCCCAGAAATATCATGAGCTCATATGTAATAACTCTTTCGAGTGAAATATTTTTGCCCTTATCTTTTGAATTTGGCCATTTTGGCTCTTTTGCACTTGAGACTCATTTTTTTTTAAAACTTTTGCAAAAGGGGATAGCAAGGTCATCTAGTCAAAGGTCACACTATTGAGCAAACAAAGTATGGAAGAGATTAGATTGCCATTCCAAAAACTCATACATGCGACCAAGCCTTGATAAAATAAAATCCGTGTATGTGAATTGCAAGCACAGGATATACTAAAGGTTTTTATCATACACACTCATCTATATAGAGCATCAAGAAAAATAAAAGCATATCATACATGCATAATCATATATCCTACATACCAGGATCACATGCATAAGCTTTTCATGCTCTAACAAGCCAAAAAAAAAATTTATCTTTTTCATTTTCTATTTTTTTTTGAATTTTTCAAATTTTAACAAATAAAAATAAAGACACAAACAGGCTTGTAAAACATCCAATGGTACGTGGAGTTGTATCCCGAGTGCAGATCATACTACCGTCCATTCGGAATCGGCTATGAAATTTATGTCCGGGTTTCCATCCTATATACCAAGGGACATAAACAAAAACAAGACACACACACACCCATATGCTGTGAAAACAAAATAAACGTGCAAAAACATAAAACACACGCACACACACATGCAATGGGAAAATGAAAATGCATCTTTAAGCAGAGTTACACCGAAGTGCACTCTCATCATGTCCATCAGGACACGCAGAAAAAGATGGAAATTCATCTTGCTTTCTCACCCAAACCTTTCTAGGAACCTCTTCCACATAAGAGTTCCCAGACAACAAAGCAAGTTTCTCACTCAAGAATTGAGCTTGTTTGGTTAGTGCAGAAACTTGAGACATTAGATTTGACGAATCAAATATATGAGACACACTCTTAGGCCTTCTCTTTTGCTTGTGCAACATGAAGCACTTAGGCCTAATGTGTCCTGCCTTGCCACAGTGATGGCAAACAGGCACAAACCTCGGACGAGAGCGAGGTTTACCCACAATACCTCTAGATCGAGGTTGGGTCACAGGACGAGGAATAAAAGGAGGAATAACATGACTACACTCAACAGATTTCTTGCCTAAGTCACGTTTAGCTGCTACAGGCACAGCTTTGGAAGGAGAAGCCTTATCACAGTTAGGCTCAGAAATAATTCCTAACATACGGTCCACCTTTTTATTCTCACTAGAAAATACAGACAACTGGGTTCTAGTATCTTCAAGTCCAGTCTCTAAAGCTAGGACCTTATCAATTAGACCCATATTCCTCTCCTCCAGGTCATCAACCATCAAAAGGCTATGCTCAAATTTGGCTTGAGCTTCATTCTTTTCTAGTTCAACAGCTTTCAGCCTTTTATTGACCTCTATGTTAGTCTTCTTAATAGCTAAACTCTCATTAAACAGTTCAACATAAGCTACCTGAAGACTTTCCTCATCTACAGACTCATCAAGAGAGACTTCTGAATCATCATCATTAACTACAATCTCTCTCTCACCAGTCACACTAGCAGGAAAGGCCATATAATTGCCTTTAGGAGAATCATCACCTTCAGAATCACTAAAGGATGCTGCCATTGCTTTCTTGCCTTTAGCCCTGAGATATGTGGGACACTCGGATCTAACGTGCCCATATCTTTCACATTCATGGCACTGGACACCACGGGGTCTACTACCCATGTCTTCTCTAGACTCACTCCTGCTATGCCTACTCTCTCTAGGCATATCCTTCCTATTCCTATTACTGTTATGGCCACTCTTCTTAAGTTTAAGGAATTTCCTAAACTTATTTTCAAACAAGGCCAAATCATTATTCGTGATGGTATCATCATCAAGGAATGAGGGACAATTTAAAGGTTGACTTCTTTCCATAGTTAATGGGTCACCAATTGAAAATTCGATTTTAAACAAAGGTTCTGACCCTATGCGGAATTACAAACAATAAGCAGGACAAGTCCTGTTACTGTTACTATGGAATAAAAACAGGCAATTACCAAGTCAACCAACAATAATAAAATCCACAATATTAATTTAAAGCGAAATATAAATTGCGGAAAATAAACCAATCACACAAAATTCAACACAATAATTTTGGTGACGAAGTGAAAAACTCTTCCGAGTAAAAAAAACCACTCCGGGTATAGGCTACCACCCGAATCCACTATATAGAGAAAAACTTACAGCAATGGTCAAGACCTATGGTGGCAACTCCACCGACTCAAGTACCTCGATACTGCAAGAACTCAAGGAACTCCTCAAGCCCGCGACCCACGGTTTTCTTCAGAACCTCTGAAGTCTCTGAGTAGATTATATCACCAATGACGCCGAAACTCCGACTACCAAACTTCCTCCTAAAGAACTCTAAAGGCTTAGGGAATTTGGGTTAAGTTGTATTGAAGGTTTATCAAAGAAACATTCACACCATCAATGAAGAAGACAAGAAGATAAGAAGTCTTCAATGGTGGAATCAAAGAGAGTTGAAAGCTTTGAGAGGTTTTGGCTCAAGGGAAATATGCTTCAACTATTGGGAAATGTGGCTTAATGTTTGTTTATATAGGTAGGGCAAAGGAAAGGGTTTCCTAGTCTTATTTTGGCTTAAAAACGTGTTTAAGAAAACCTACTTACGCAGGGACGTTCGAACGCACCTCAAACGCAACTCAAACGCAAAGTTTCTGCCTCGAAACCGTTCGAACGAATGACGAACGCAACTCGAACGCGGAACGAGGACTGGTTTTCAGGGGCAACTTAAAACGCTTGTAACTTTCTCGTCTCTTGTCCAAATCATGAGTTCTTTATATGTACGCGATCGTCTTCGAGTCTACTTTCCAATACAACTGACCTCATGTCAATTGGAGCTCTAAATCGTCTGAAATATGCAAAATAGTAAATGTCACTCTGAAATCTCTATCTCATGTTGCCAAATACTTGTCCAATTGCTCCGAGATCTTCAAGACTCATTACAACTCAATTGAACTTGTTTTGTTACGGACATTGCCAATAAAAATGGAACTAACAGTTCCCAGGTGCTTGTTTCTCCCTGCTACTGCATCTTCACCCCCCTCCTTCCATATATTTGAGAAATGGCTACCTTCTGACAATAGGTGATTGATTCATAGTTTTTCAATACTACTGTGTATTTTTCATATATTTCAACCATTTCTATTTGGCTAATTTTACACATTTTTTGTTCTCCCTACACATTATATGCTTTCTAGCTTGCGATAAAGTTTTTAAGATATGTAACATTAGAGTCATTTTCTAAAGAATGTTGTTTAGCTACTGTGTATTTTTCATAGTGATGAGGTCTTCCAAAAGATACAAATGCTGAATCCTTATGAAGAAGTTACATATACGATTGTCCTGAATGACTCTGCTGGTTTATAACAAAACAAAATCATATATAATTAGCGATCACATTCATCAGCCAAATGCGTTTCTTGGTTTCTAAGTTCCCAAATGGAAATTTCTTGAAGAGCTTTCCGCATTGGTTTCTTGTAAGCAGCAAGTTCTTTGGAGACAAGTGCCATTGTTGGTCGAGAATTTGGTTTGGAACGCAAGCACGCAAATGCAATTGCTGAAACAAGAATGATATCCTTCACAACCTTTGGATCCACAGGAGGTGAGAGGCGTGGGTCTAATACATCACTCAACTTTATATTTTGATGAGACGAGAGGAGTTCTCCAGGATGCTTTCCTATTAATACTTCTAGAGCCACCACTCCGAAGCTATAAACATCACATTTCTCAGTCACAACCATGGTGTAGGCAAGTTCTACAAAAACAGAGGAGCCTTTATTAGTAATGTTTACACAAATAAAATAACAAGAAGAACGTTATGTTTTTACCTGGCGCAATATATCCATAAGTACCGGCTACTAGAGTTCGATTGGATGAGTCAGAATATAAAAGTCTAGCAATGCCAAAGTCAGCAACAACTGCTTCCAATTCCGAGTTGAGTAGAATATTGTTGCTGGATATGTCACGGTGAACAATTGGAAGTGTGCAGTCATGATGCAAGTGTGACAAAGCGTATGCCATACCCTTGACAATGTTAATTCTCTTAGTCCAATCCAACTCAACAGCTTCATCGTCATTGCGAAGCACACAGAACAAGCTTCCCATCTCCAGTACTCATATATCAAGAACATGCATTTTTTGTGCAAACAATAACCATAAAGCTTCACAATATTTCGATGTCGTACTTGGGATAGTAGACGAGCCTCATTGTGAAAACTTCGGAGATAAGTTAACTCGTCAGTTTCTGAACTATGAAGCTTCTTCAAAGCAACTACTTTCCCACTGGGCAGATGTGCTCTGTAGACGCTGCCATAACCTCCTGTTCCAATGCAATATCTGATATCAAAGTCCTCAGTTGCTTTAATCATGTCTTCAAAGGTAATTTTACCATCATAATTCCAAATTGAGAACTCATCAGTGCGCCTGGTTTCTATTGTCTCAGCTTTAACTTTCTTCTCTCTTCGTTTATAGACAAACAAGATTCCACAAATTAAGGTGAGGAATACAATGATAGGAAGAACAATTGTAAGCAAGATTATTATTTGGGTGACATTCTTTGGGTGTTTTTCTTTGAACGGTTGTGGTGATGGCATTTCTTCCGTAAGATTATTATGTGACACTCGTAAGACAGGAACTAGTCTCAGAGATTTGGGGATGCTGCCGGAGAGGTTATTATTGGAAAGGTCCACCATGGATAATTGTAGATTTTTTTCAATTTGGGGAGGTATCGTGCCATTGATGAAGTTATGGCTTAAATCAAGATAACCTAGTTCGTGAAGGTTGCCGATCTCTGAGGGAATGCTTCCGCTTAATCTGTTATTGCTCAATCTCAAGGTCTGCAACTTTGAGCAATTCATGAGTTGTGGAGGAATCGAACCGTTGAGTTGGTTAAAATCCAGAGTCAAAGTGGCCAACTGACCAAGTGTCGAAGGAATATGTCCAATTAGATTATTAGAATACATGGAAAAATATTCAAGTCTTCTCATGTTTTCAATTTCTTGAGGTAGCATACCACTAAGTTGGTTGTAAGAAAGGTCCAAAGATGTCAAGTTGGTTAAATTACCTATGGTCAATGGAATAGTACCTGTTATGTGATTAATGAAATACTATCAATATCATTTCTGTTTGAAAAATATTATGCAATGAAGTTTTGTATGTTACCTGCAAGATTGTTTTTAAACAAGTCAAGCACTTGTAGTTTTGAAAGAGCACCAATTATTGAGGGAATGCTTCCGCTTAATCGGTTATTGCTCAATCTCAAGATCTGCAACTTTATGCAATTCATGAGTTGTAGAGGAATCGTACCGTTGAGTTGGTTAGAATCAAGAGCCAAAATGGTCAGATTGGTTAAATGACCAACTTCTTGAGGTAGCATACCACTAAGTTGGTTGTAAGAAATATCCAGAGATATTAAATTGGTTAAATTACTTATGATCAATGGAATAGAACCTGTCATGTGATTAATGAAATACTATCAATATCAGTTCTGGTTGAAAAATAATATGCAGTGAAGTTTTGTATGTTACCTGTAAGATTGTTTGATGATAAGTCAAGCACTTTTAGTTTTGAAAGAGCACCAATTTCTGATGGAATGTTTCCGGAAAGAGATAACTGACCAATAATTTCCAAACTTTCCAGGTTGGGAAAGCAAGTGAAGTTGAATTGGCCAAGATTCCCTTCTATGCTGTCCAATTGAATTATGCCTATCTCGGAGCTGCTGTCAGCAGAGCAACATTATTACATATCAAAATTATAACCCACATGAAGGCCACCAATCTGAAAATGGAGAATGCTGGTACCATTTTTTTAAGTTTTCGGTTGATTACAGTACAGAGTTTTTATCAAAATATTTTTGCTTCCACGGCATTTTAAATTTGGCCAGTCATCTTCATCCCGCGTGGAACGCCAAATAACAGTAAGTCAACGTCTTTTTATTATTCGCAAAACAAGTCTAACAAGTGATAAAAATAAATTGTCTTTTTATCCTTTTTTTTTTGAAAAAAATTATTATTATTAAAAAAAAAATTTTAAAATTTATGTCATGAAAAAAATAAAATAATTTTGTAACTAAAATAAAGTTTTTCTAAACAATTTAAAATCTTTTTTAAAAAAAAAACTTTATAACATCTTATGATATAAATCCCAAAAATGCTATTTAAATTATAAGTATAACCGAAAAAGCCCTAAAACACACTTACAAAATGTAAACAATTTTTTCTACACGCGGTATGTCCAATCACTACCTCTGAGCAATTACTTGGAATGTACCGCTTGTGATATGTTGTGGAAAATTGAAACTTCTTACTATTTTTTCCAAAGATTGAAGTAGACTCTTGGAGTCATGGGAAAAGGACACTTAGGCCATAATTACTAATATCTATAATCTTAAAAAATTATTTTTTATTAAATAAATTATAAAATATTGATAAAAATAAAATTATATAAAAAATTTACTGAATGTTTTTGCTAAAAATTTATTTTTATAAAATTTTGATAAAAATAAAATAAAATAATTTTTTTTGCATATTTATTTGTAACAGTTGCAAGTTTAATGGTATAAGTTGCATATTCAATGGTCATAGTTACATGTACGAATTTCGAGGCAGATGTAATTGCATGTTATTACTAAAATTTCAAGTCCAATGGTTTCATGTTGCATGTTTATTGTTAAATGTTTCATCTTCGAAATATTTCATATTTATTGGTGAAAATTGCAAATGTAATGGCAGAGGTTGCATATTCAAGGGTCATAGTTACAGGTGCGATTTTCGAGGCAGATGCAATTGCATGTTATTGCTACAATTTCAAGTCCAATGGTTTCATTTTGCATGTTTATTGCTAAAGGTTTCATCTTCGAAATATTGCATATTTATTGGTGAAAATTGCAAGTTTAATGGTAGAGGTTGCATATTCAATGGTCATAGTTACATGTGCGATTTTCGAGACAGATTCAATTGCATGTTATTGCTAAAATTTCAAGTCAAATGCTTTTATTTTGCATATTTATTGCTAAAGGTTTCATCTTCGAAATATTGCATATTTATTGGTGAAAATTGCAAGTTTAATGGTAGAAGTTGCATATTCAATAGTCCTAGTTACATGAACGAATTTCGAGGCAGATGCAATTGCATTTTATTGCTGAAATTTCAAGTCCAATGATTTCATTTTGCATGTTTATTGTTAAAGGTTTCATCTTCGAAATATTACATATTTATTGGTGAAAATTGCAAATGTAATGGCAGAAGTTGCATATTCAATGGTCATAGTTACATGTGCGATTTTCGAGGCAGATTCAATTGCATGTTATTGCTAAAATTTCAAGTCCAATGGTTTCATTTTGCATGTTTATTGCTAAAGATTTCATCTTCGAAATATTGCATATTTATTGGTGAAAGTTGCAAGTTTAATGTTATAAGTTGCATATTCAATAGTCCTAGTTACATGTATGAATTTCGAGGCAGATGCAATTACATGCTATTGCTAAAATTTCAAGTCCAATGGTTTTATGTTGCATGTTTATTGTTAAAGATTTCATCTTCGAAATATTACATATTTATTGGTGAAAATTGCAAATGTGATGGTAAAAGTTGCATATTCAATGATCATAGTTATAGGTGCGATTTTTGAGGCAGATGTAATTGTATGTTATTGCTAAAATGTCAAGTCCAATGGTTTCATTTTGCATGTTTATTGCTAAAGATTTCATCTTCGAAATATTGCATATTTATTGGTGAAAGTTGCAAGTTTAATGTTATAAGTTGCATATTCAATAGTCATAGACATGTGGCAAATTTCGAGGCAGATGCAATTGCATGTTATTACTAAAATTTCAAGTCCAATGGTTTCATGTTGCATTTTTATTGTTAAAGGTTTCATCTTCGAAATATTACATATTTGCAAGTTTAATGGTAGAAATTGCATATTCAATAGTCACAGATACATGTGCGAATTTCGAGGGAGATGCAATTGCATTTTATTGCTAAAATTTCAATTCCAATGGTTTCATTTTGCATGTTTATTGCTAAAGGTTTCATCTTTGAAATATTGCATATTTATTGTTGAAAGTTGCAAGTTTAATGGTATATGTTGCATATTCAATAGTCACAGTTACATGTGCAAATTTCGAGGCAGATGCAATTGCATGTTATTGCTAAAATTTCAAGTCCAATGGTTTCATGTTGCATGTTTATTGTTAAAGGTTTCATCTTCGAAATATTGCATATTTATTGGTGAAAATTACAAATGTAATGGTAGAAGTTGCATATTTAACAGTTATAGTTACATAAGCGAATTTCGAGGCAGATGCAATTGCATGTTATTGCTAAAATTTCAAGTCCAATGGTTTCATGTTGCATGTTTATTGTTAAAGGTTTTGATCTTCGAAATATTGCATATTTATTGGTGAAAATTGCAAGTTTAATGGTAGAAGTTGCATATTCAAGAGTCATACTTATATGTGCGAATTTCGAGGCAGATGCAATTGCATTTTGTTCCTAAAATTTCTAGTCCAATGGTTTCATGTTGCATGTTTATTGTTAAAGGTTTCATCTTCGATAAATTGCATATTTATTAGTGAAAATTGCAAATGTAATGGTAGAAGTTGCATATTCAATGGTCATAGTTACAGGTGCGATTTTCAAGGTATTTTTAATTGCATGTTATTGCTAAAATTTTAAGTCCAATGGTTTCATTTTGCATGTTTATTGCTAAAGGTTTCATCTTCGAAATATTGCATATTTATGGGTGAAAGTTACAAGTTTAATGGTATAAGTTGCATATTCAATGGTCGTAGTTACATGTGCGAATTTCGAGGCAGATACAATTGCATGTTATTGCTAAAATTTCAAGTCCAATTGTTTCATGTTGTATGTTTATTGTTAAAGGTTTCATCTTCGAAATATTGCATATTTATTGGGTGAAAGTTGCAAGTTTAATGGTAGAAGTTGCATATTCAATGGTAATAGTTACATGTGTGAATTTCGAGGCAGATGCAATTGCATGTTATTGCTAAAATATCAAGTCCAATGGTCTCATGTTGCATGTTTATTATTAAAGTTTTCGTAATTGAAATATTGCATATTTATTGGTAAAATTTGCATGTCTAATGGTTGTAGTTTCACGTTTATTGTTAAAAGTTGCCTTTCTAATGGTCATTATATAATTTTTTGTTTTTCAAGCATATAATACTTGTTGCATCTTTTAAGGTTGAAAGTTGCATCTTAATGCTTAAATTGTATATTGATGGTGTCAAGTTGCATGTATTGGTTATATCTAACAATTACAAATGATTCAATATCATGTTTAATACTTTGATTCGATCTCGATTTCGTGTTTAATAATTATAAGTTAATACAAAAAGATGAAACATCACAAATAATGAGCACAAATTATTAATCTTGATATCTACTTATAATTTTCGTTAATTACATATGTTAATTTAGCATGTATATGAGTTTTATACACTTTGTTTTCGCTTACAAATTTGATTCATTACGGCTAGGGATGGTAATTTGGGTAAGGAGTTCGTTTATTTGTTTGATTCGATTCGCTTTAAAGCGAATATGAGTTTGGAAAAATTTATTCATTTAATAAATGGGTCGATTCGGTTGAAATTGTTTATTAAACTAATCGAATACGAATTTAAGATCAGGAAAAATAATATTTTCGATATTTTGGTGAGGTATTTTTTAATAAATATATTAATTACATGTGTTATGGTTTAATTTTCGTTCATTATATATGTTAATGACCATGCATATGAGTTTGAAAAAATCGATTCAATATTAAATTAATCAATTTATACTTATTTATTTATGTAAATATTAAATTTGGTTATAATTAGTAATATTTCGGATATTGACTAAAGTTAATGAGCATGGAGGAGAATTTTTAATTTTTTTTATAATTAATTTTTATTTCATACGAAAGGTAATTACTATGGAAATGAATTTTTATTAAGTATAGAAGATGAGCTTTTTTAAATTATATTTGTTGCCTTCTATTTTTTAATTTACTTAATTTAATTGTCATTTACTTCTACATTATGTAATAGGCTTAAGATGGGCTTCTCAAATTGCATGCCAAAGTGAAAAATAATAAATGGGCCAAATCCATAGCATGGGCCTCATACTATTTTCAACTTACTTCATAAATGGAAATTAAAATTTGCAGTGAAAATTTATTTGAAGTTGACGTTCTTGGTTGTGCTTCATGAAGGAGTTATTCTTCACCAACCACCTCAAGCAAGCAAATTCATTCTCCCTTTGAGGGACCTACGTGCAGCTTGTTGACTGCCTTGTTTCACCAGTTTGTTCAGTGTTTCTGGTTGCAAAAGCAAGTTCGGTGGTTCCATCAGCAGTAAGAAAATTCCATCAGCAGCTTTCATCAACTTGTTCATTGGTTCTGGTTTCAACAGAAGCTCGGTGGTTCTGGTTTCATCAGTAAGTAAAATCCATCAGCAACTTTCATCAACTTGTTCTGTCTTTTCGGTTTCATGAGCAATGAAATTGAAAATTTGATTCCATCATCTTGTTGGGTGGTTGATTAACTTAAAAATTAATCAAATGGTTTTTTGTTTCATTAAGTCAGATTATTGACTTGGTATTTCATTTTTTGCTTCAGCTTTACTAATGACTTCAACATCAGTTGCTGTAAGTATTGCAGCTTGGGGGTTCGACCTAAATAAAGAAGATTGCAGCCAATATTTCAGGGATATATAAGCCATTCCAACTAATGCTACAGACAGTATCAAGCTTCAACCTTCAAAGAACACATGTACATATGACTTCACTGGATCAATAAGTGTTGGTTCAGAATTTGATTCAGTCGAAGCATTCTAAGTTTGTTGGATTCTACATTAGGAAAGATGAGATTCGTAGAGATAATAAAAGTGGCGAAATAGTATTTCGTTCTTGGGTTTTTTCTTGCCAGGTTTATAGGTCAAAAAAATATTTGGAGGGCATTACTCATCGAGTGAAAAAACCGGAGGGCATTACTCATTACGGTTGTCCAATGAAACTCCATATCAAATTTAATCATTCAAGAGAGAAATACGTGGTTGTAAAATTTATTGATGACAACAGTCACATGTTGGCAACCCCATATGAGACATAATTTCTTCATTCCCACAAACATATCAGTAATGCTGATTTAGCACATGCTCAGGCATTGCAATATGTAGGGGTTAAAGTCTATCAATTCATGGATTTTAAATTTGACCAGGTAGGAGGTTTTCATAATGTTGGGTTCGTGGGTAAAGATATGCAGAATAAACTTGATGCTAGTCGACATGTAGATTTGTCAGAGACTGATTCTGAAGCCGCAATTGCTTATTTATCTGCAAAAGCCGATTCTGATCATGGTATGTATTTCGAATATATGTTGAATGAGGATAATCTATTACGTAACTTGTTCTGGACTGACACTGTTGCACGACATGATTATGAATGTTTTGGTGATGCTTTGGCATTTGATGCGACATACAAGAAAAATACATACAACCTACCTTTAGTTGTGTTCGTTGGGCTTAATCACCATCGAAGAACAACTATTTTCGATTTTACTTTACTCAGTGATGAAATAGTTGACTCATATATTTGGCTGCTACAAATATTTCTAATTGCAATACATAATAAACAACCTAAGTCAGTCATAACTGATGGTGACAAGGCAATTAAAATAGTTATGGGAGGTTGTTCACATCGTTTGTGCTGTTGGCATCTTCAAAGAAATGCTCAAGCAAATATCAAGAAAGAAGAATTCACCAAAAAAATTAGCTCATTCATGTTGAAGCCGTTATCCATAAATGAATTTGAAAGACAATGGGCTGATTTAGTTTCTGAGATGGGGTTAGAGAAAGATGCATGGGTTCAAATGATGTACCAGAAACGTGGAAAATTAGCTGAGGCTTATCCAAAAGGTATTTTTTTGGTGGAATGCGAACGACGCGAAGGTGTGAGAGTTTAAATTCATACTTGTCTCGTTTCCTTTAGGTGAAGTTGAAATTGTATGATTTTATTCGATAAATATATCGTGTATTGTAATGCATACGACATAAAGAAACAAAAGACGAGTTTGATTCGACCCGCAGTAGTCCAGTTTTAACGACACATCTACATAGCATCGAAAAACATTCTTCTGAGATTTATACAAAGAATGTATTTCCATGGGTTCGGGAAGAGATAGCTTGTGAGTCATCATTAATTAAGATGGATTGTGACAAGTCTATACGTTCGAATATCTATACAATTACTAAGTTTCAGCACACGGGCATTAGATGGATAATTATTTTTGATGTTGAAAGAGTTCACATTGCGTGTTCATGTAAGATGCTAGAGTCTTCAGGTATTCCATGTTCTCATATTTTTCATGTTATGAAATTGGAGCAAATGGTTCGTATACCGCCTATGTTGATTATAGAGCGGTGGACCAAATCCAATAAGAAGTCCGCCAATTATATTATGGATATTGCACCTCCCTACATGGACAAGAACCTTATGGAGGTTGCCAAATTTGGTTCTTTGGCAACATCATGTAATATTTTATGTTTTATTGCATCAAAAAATGAGCATGCTTACACAGAAGCTTTATCTGAGATTCAACGGCTGATAAGTAAATTTCAGGAAGTTATTACGATTGGAGAAGATGGAATACTTGGTAATGTTATGGGTTGTGATACGGGCATACAAGTCAAAAAAACCTGGTATAATTAATATAAAAGGATGTGTTAAAAGTTCAAAGAATGACGTAGTGAAAAATAGAAAATGTAGCCAATGTCAGCAAACATGGCACAACAAAAGGAATTGTTCTATAAAAATTATTACTGCTATTGATAAAGGTGGAAGTAGTATGGGTGAGTCTAGTGTATCTTCACAAACATATTGGATGCCTTCGACACCAGAATGTTCATCAAGTATTATGAATTAAGAAAATTTAAAGGGGGGATAATTGACTAGATTTGCTTATTTGTATGTGTATTTTTTTGTTTGTTAAAAAATTCAGTTCCTTCAAAGAATAATTAGTAGGTCAATATTTGTAGGTTTTGCAAGTGACGGTCTAACGTCATCTACGTATCCAATGTCATCGACTTCAGAAGCATTTACAGATATTAAAATGTGAATGATTTTGAGAATTTATGATTATCGAACTGAATGAACATAGAAACTTTTGCCGGCTTCGGTAGCGATAGTAATTTTTTTTGGAACATTTTCACAGTCTTATTACGAAAACTGCACATGGTGGCCTTAACATGCCATTTAGACTGCACATTTTGGATGCTGTAATTAGTACGTAGTAAGCATAATGGATGTTGTAATAGCAGGTTTAGACCTCAAACAAAAAATCATTGTAATGAAAATGTCTCATTATTTCGGATATGTTTTTATTTATCCTTAGTTTATGTTTATTTTTATGAATGGTTTTATTTGTTTACTGACTTGTTTAATAGTAATACATAAGACTAACAATAAAACATGAAATTTTGAAATTTGGTCATTGTTGGAAGGTTCAGTGGATTGATGAAGTGAACCAAATTCAATACCAATTTTGAAAGTTGTTAACCGACTTATTTAATGCAATCATTGGCTAATTTAGATGAGACATATACACAAAAGCATCCGGATACAAGCATCACGGCAAGAACCTGAAGTAAAATACTTATGATGTTTCATCACTGATATTGTAGATGCTTCAAAAAAGTCTAAACTGATGACCAAACATAATACCCCAATTCTTCATCCACTGATGCATTTACAGCTACATATACTGACAGTTGTTATTTATACATAATGCATTCACTGCATAAAAAATAATTTCAGTATATGCAATCAAAAATATCATGTACATTTTCAGTACCGCAAATGTCAAGCCTTTCTCGTTAAATGACCTTTCTTTTTTCTGTTCTTTTCCATTCTAACGGAAAATTTCGGAGGTTTCGATCTTGGTGTTTGCAGTGAATTCAGCTACTGTTGTGTATTATATTCTCCCATTGCTAACTTTAAGACCTCATCACGTTTGTCATTCAATGGAGAGTTAATAAGTTGCAGTGTTATTGTCACTCTTGCTTCCTGGGAGTCATGCTGGGCCAAATGATATAAAGTAAGTGAAGGAAACTAGTCAGTATATGTACCACCCAACAACCTCAACTCAATATATTTATACCATCCAAAACAACTTAATATGTGTCTTCACATGGAAATAATTATGCACCAAAAGAAAATGAAATGTTGTTGATACATTTAGAAAATAAAATGCTGATGATACATTAAAGAGAATAAAAGATGTGAGCTGAGCTGAGGAAATTTGTCTCCCCATTTTGAATACTAACTACTAAAGTTTGGTTTCATCATTTTGTCCATTTTATAGACGAAATATTCCAAGTGTAAAAGCAAGTAACAAAATATATAATGTCAACTCGTAAGTAGATATAACACCCAAGAACCTCAACTCAATGCAGTTATACATTCCAAAACAATCAAGTGAGTAAATATATGAATATATGGAATTGTTATGTTCTACGAAGCACTTGATTATGAAAATTTAGTTGAACATAATAGTTGATTATGAAAATTTAGTTGAACATAATAGTCTCATCACGTACCAGATAAGTTGTGCTGGTGGTGACTCTCTGAGTGTCCATAAATTTAATAACATAAATCCCGCAATCATACCCATTGGGGTGGGTTGGAATTCCTATTCCACTGCACACTTCGAAAGTCAAGAAGCTCCAAGGTTCTGGGAATGTATTCAATATATAACTGCGGTGGATAACATCTAGCGCTTGCAACTAAATGACAAAATAAACTGGTTATAATCAAAAAATTCTGCATAATAGATATAGAACAAATGGAATAAATAAGAACAAAATAAAATTGGGAAGAATTATAATAATATTCACTTGGTTTTTTCGTTTACGCGCTCGACGACCACATCCGCCAAGAATCCCAAATCTCACAAACTTTTTCTTTAAACCTAATGAATAACATTACCAATGGAAATCTATGTCGTGGATGGGCACAAATATCTATTGAAAAGAAAGAAGATATAAGGATGCAATTAAGAAATACTAACGTAAAATTATAAATGAAACATATATATAAATATATATATATATATTATTAGATATATAGATATATATATATATATATATATATTATATATATATATATATATATATATAAATTGGACTTGTTGACATCTCTGTGCAGATCACTCATATAATGATCATTCAATTGGGAAACTCTACGAACGAATCATATTGTGCATTTCGTTCTAGTACCATTTGCTACATATTCATTGATGGATTCCGACAAAAAAATATTATGACTTGGAATGATATAAAAATAAATCAATGAAATGAAAATAATCAAGTTTAATGATAGAATAAAATACTAACAGCAAAGGTTGTCGGTAAAACCAATTGATTGGGTCCGTAGTTCTTTTGAAAGATTCCTCTATGGTGAGGTACTCAGCCTTCATACAAAGACCTGAGCAATAGACCAGTTATTATTACAAACTTATACGTAAAAATCTTAAAACAAAAAGACAACAACCTCGCCTTGAACTGGTTCACCAGGCATAAGCAAGAACAAGTTACCACGGGTGATATGTTCATGAGTGGTTCAGACAATAATGTCACTGCAAGCACCCAAAAAATATGAAATAAATTTTGAATCCAATATACATATATTAAAAGAATGTCATATATGGTGGTAAATGATTGGGTACATTTCTCAGCGAATTTTTTAAAATAATATGAATTATTTTCAAATGATCAGTATTGACTGTCTTGTTCACCAAAAAAAAGGACCAGTTTTAAATTTTGACATTGCACCTGTTGAAACCCAGATCATATGGGGAGAGAGATGATAGGACCTGGCTTTTTTTTTCTCAGTGGCCGATTAGGAATTAAGACATGTCAGAGTCTTGAGCCTCTACCTTATGTCAAACTATATCCATCGAGGACTAGGTGAAAGAATATAAGTCACAAATTATATTCAAATAATACAATTAAGTAAAAGAAAACATATTATTGCATGTATTCATACCTCATCCTTTATAAGGGTGGAGAATGTTTTAGGGTTGGCCATTGATTCATTAAATGCTCCTTCAAGCTTCTGCTTCCAACTGAATGAGTCATCAAGAGAGACGAACTAATGTTAATTGCTTTTTTATCATCGGCATTTACTTCCTTAGCATCGACTGAGTGTGCAGCTTCAAAGATAAGGACCGACTTCGGTTCATGAGTCGGTCGCGCTTGTTTGTCCACAAAACATGTGAATTTAGATCTAACAAATATGATTCTATTTTATCAAAGTTTTTTGTCAATTCGTCCATTTTATTTTTCCATCAATTTCATGCCTTGTGAGGTTTTTTTATCATGTTCTCCTATAATTTCCTCAATTTTTTGTAGCCTTGTCATAATTGGATCGAATTCATTCTCACGTATATTACTGTCTTCGTGGCCACTGTCCTTCTTCATGGGAACCTAATTAAAAATTTTTTAAAAAAATTAATTTTTAATGATAACTTACAGCATACCATAAAAGGAAATTATTAAACGAATAATACCGCATTACTCCCGAAACCACCAAATTTTTTCT
Source organism: Zanthoxylum bungeanum (assembly GCA_019454045.1). NCBI lineage: Eukaryota > Viridiplantae > Streptophyta > Magnoliopsida > Sapindales > Rutaceae > Zanthoxylum > Zanthoxylum bungeanum. The sequence continues at coordinate 29,426 of SKCR01051758.1, forward strand.
CCCATTGAATAAAATTTTTTATTTATGTGGCAGTCCATTGCATGATAGGCCAACCATTCCTCGGTGAAGAGAGCTGGTAAGTCGAAGACGACATGTAGAAAATCTACATAAACAAATAAATATCATAATGATAACATGGACTGCATGTTGGTAGCACCAACATGACGAAAATTAAACAGATCAATATTATTAATTGCATACCATTAAAAATAATACACATCCTCTAATTGAAGAAGTTTGTTGTCAGTGACCTTCTTCACTCCATTCCATAAAAACTGAAAACACCAAGTAGCCTAATTTTTAAATCTAATGGAGTTGACATCTTTCAATACATGCAGATAATATGGGTTGATGTACGAGGCATGAGTAGGACATAGGATAGTACTGATAGCAAACAAACAAAAAAGGATACAAAAATCATCATCAGCAGTGGTAATATGTTTAGTCTCTCAATCACAATTGCTATTGGGATGCCTTTCTTAGTAGTACAATACTGGGTTATTAACTCAGTTATGTTCTTATCTTCCCCATAAGTCTCAAATTGGAACCCCCATCATCAATAACCTATAAACTACACAAAAAAAAAAATATCAGCACTCAGACTGTATTCAGTTCCATTAAGTGTTATCATCCCTCTATCCGCGTCACATTGTTTAATCAACCATCTACATAACTCTTGTTGCAATCTCCCACATCTGACACCCAAGAGCTTCCAAATCCAGCTCTCTTACAGCTTCTTCTTGTTGAACAGTAAATGTGGAAACCATTTTCGAGAATCGAGTGACACTAAATCTTGATATTCCTCTATATTTAGGGTCTTTATCTTCTACCTTCTCCTCCATCAGATCGCCTAATAATCCACGAGGCCCACTTCGTGGTTGACAGATTCGTGATCATACTTGTTCACTAAAACAACTTTCTGTTCCAAGCTCATTTTCTTCCAATTAGTTCCTATGTGACCTTTTATCTATAACCAAACAATAGTAAAACTAAATAATAAAGTGAAGGTTTATAAATCAAACTATAAAGTTAAATAATAAAGAAAAGTTAAATGGTATATTGCATACCTCTTGGTGGTGGTCAGTTTAACACCTTCTTCTTTTCATCCGCTTTGATTCACACTTGCTGTCAAGACAAGTAAGATTAATTTTGTAGGTACATCATCAAATAACTTATTTAACTATTGAAACTATTTGGTTAACTAGTAACTTACTAATAAAAGCATCATGCGTGTTTGCCCGGTCCAGGGGGTTGATAATTCATTTCAGTCCTCTTTTGTTTAGCCATTATGTTTACAACAAAGGACAGAGAAGATGGACTACAAATACATGGACAACCACGTTAAATGCGAAGCTTCACAAACTCGTACAATGCCTACAAATATTACAGTATCCTTAAAGCGAAACTTATTCTGACTATACCAGATAATATAAAACATATAATATAATATGTAGAGGTTAATAATAAATTATACAATTGTGAACTGAAGTTAGCATAACAATAGAAACCCAAAAATCACGAACATTAGCACTATTCGGCAAAGCTGGGCAAAATTTATTAAATAGTCAAGACCAAATGGATTTTGCAAATAGACAACATACAAACAGGTGATCGATTGTCGCAACACAAGAAATATTGCAAAGCAAGCAGGCAGAAACAAGACAGAGATCTCAAGCTTGAAGAATGTTGTCAGTGGGAATGTGATATAACAGAGTTCTCCACATAAGTAACGAGTATCTAGGAGGAATAATCGGTGTCCAAATCTAAAGATTCCATGAAGCAAGAGTGAAAATCAGAGCCATCAAGTTTCAAATTTGATGATCAAAACAGAACAAACCCAAAATAAAAGAACAAATTTAATGATTAATTTACACTGCATGCAAGATTCGTAACAGGAGAACAAACCCAAAATCAATAAAATCATAAAGGATGTAGTGTAATCAAGATTACTGACAACAAAAATCCAGCAACGTGCGACAAAGTTGAGCAGCAACAGAGTTGACCAGTGACGGAGAAGTAGGCGTGTGGCGTCGGCGTTAGCGTTGGATAGTTTGCGATTTTATGGCACAAAATTGCCTCTTGTGTGAGAAACGAGAGATCGTGAGAGTGAGAGTGAAAGTGATGACACAAATTTGGCTTCTAGGGCACAAATTTGTTTGTGTGGAGAGAGAGAGATCGTGAGAGATGAGAGATTTGTGTGAGAGAGAGAGAGAAACAGTTTTATATACCTAGAGTTTTGTTACTGGTTTTTCCGATTTTTATCTTTCTTTTTTCTTTTTATCTCACTATAACGAGGTGGTATATCATGTGCCGGTGTGTGCCATAGGGTGTATATGCCATCTCTCTGTGGGGCCCGTCTGCGGTGAGAGAGATGACATATACACCCGGCACATAATATAATTTTCGCACTATGACATACCCTGGGTACCACATAGATGCCCCTATTTTTATAAAAATAAAATAAAGGGAAAAACACACTTTTAGATTTTATTTTATTTTTAAATTTTGCACTTAGGTTCCTAATTTTTTAAACTACTTGTTACATCTGCAAACTGCAGGTCCAATTTGAACTGCATATTCTGAATTTTATGTACTGATAATGAAGTACACTCACTATACGCGGTATGTCCAATCACTACCTGTGAGCAATTACTTGGAAAATTTAAACTTCGTATTCAATTTCCCAAACAATGAAACACTCATGGAGTCATCATGGGAAATGAGACACCTAGGCCATAATTAATTAATATATATAATCTTTTCTATATAGTAAAATAAAGGAAGACACACTAGATTTTTAATTATTATTATTTTTAGTTTATGTAAGATATTTTATTGTTGAATTAATTGTATGAAATGTTTAATTAATAAATTTCAACATCAAACTTTTCTTAATTAAGCATATAATAAACTAGACTATTAGATTTAAATTTTTTTTAGTTTATGTAAGATATTATTTATTATTGAATTGATTGTATGAAATGTTTAATTAATAAATTTCAACAACAAATTTTACAACTCTTTAATTAAACACATAGCTAAAGTAGATTATATATATGTATATGATTAAAGGATTATAATTCATCAATATCATATACAAATCAATGATAAAATTCTTTATTACTATCAGTAAGTGCATAATATTCAATGAACGATTTTAGATGATGCAACACTCTAATACGTAGATGAGTTTTGGCTGGTACAAACCACTTTATTGTCCACTCTAATAAACGTAATTGACCCAATTCTAGATCATCTTCTGGAATCATATAATTGTCAAAAGTGAGTGACTGTTCATCGGAACTATTATAGTCTGGAATACTCATAAGTCCAATACCATTGACGTCAAGAGAGCGTGTTAGGTTCAAACCTTCTGAGACAAAGTCCCAGCAATGGGTGTATGATTAAGTGAATAAGCCTCCAAGGGGCACAAGCACACACAATTACAGTTTAGAAAGATACAAGCTACGAAAATGAAAATAAAATACTCATAATGAGTCTTCATCATTGTTCTTTTTTTTTCTCCTTCCCATGTTTGAGCTTTTTATAGTAAGTCTCTGTTACCTACTTGAATGGTTTTGCTTTTCTTGGTCCACTTACCTCCTATCGTCTCATGCTTGCAACCGCTGGATCATACGTCTAATTATTGAGTTCTTGTAACTACTGGTCGGATCATGAGTCTAACTGCTGAGTTCTTATAACTGCTGGATCATGTGTCTAACTGCTAAGTTCTTGCAACCGCTGGATCATGCTGATGGGGGTTTATAGCGGAAATCTTGTAACGCATCGGAATAGGGAAAATCAAAATTTTCCGATTTCAAATTTTTTTTCTCAGATCAATTAAATAACTTATTTATTAATTATCCAATTATTAAATTCTGAAAAATTACACAAGAGATCAAATTTCTTGATAATTACCGAATTCCCCCAAAACTTTACAAATTGATAATTTTAGTCCTTAAATTGTCAAATATAATTTTGGGTGATTCAAAATCACTTCTAAATGATTTTCCAACATATCTTAGACATCAAATCAGATTTGCAACAAAACCCCCAAAGTTTTCTAAAATTTCGTGAGCAACCCCAAAATTTTCAAAGTAATTACATTTTGGTCCCTTGTGCTCAAACATGCCAAGATCAAATCCAATCAACCCAAAAATTTACATGCATCATATTCAAACCATAATACCTAACATATATGAAAATCCCCAAATTTGGAGTAGGTTATATGAACCCTAATTGTTCAATTCCTTCAAATTGACCAATTTCACCAAATCTTTAAAATCCAACACTTTAAATCCATTTCAATACTTCACCAAACAAGCCTCAACACTTTAAAATAACTCTAGAACAATTCTAAGTCACCAAGGAGTGGCTTACTAACTCTAGAGATGACAACTTTGATTTTCAAAGAATCAAAAGTAAGCCTTTGAAACCATTTCAAGGCTACTTACATGTATCAATCTTTCATCCAAGTTCTCAAACAAATAAACAAAAACATTCAGAGTAGAAAGAACATCAAAGAATCACAAAATGATACTAATCTAGTTAGAAATAATTTTCATGTTGAAGGTAGGAAGAAATACTTACAAAAAACTAGCTTTTTCAAGCCTTTTTGTTTTTTCCTTCACTTGTTCTCTCAACTCTCTTTTGTGTTAATTTTTGGAGTGGTTGAAACTTATGGAACCCTAAAATGAAAGAAAACAATTTTATACATCGCCCATTAGGCCGGGCCGAATTTTGGTACAAGTAATATCGAGATATTTTGTTTTCATTTCATTTAAAGTTCAACTTGCCAACTTGTTTAAATGATCATTACACTTCAAGGAAGTTTTTAACCAAGTCAACAATGGCAACTAAGTCATGAAAACAAATATCATAACAAAAGATATTTATAGGTTTAAGGAATTTAATAGTATGTAATAATTAAGAATTAAATAAGTATTTAAATATAAATAGATTAAATATATGTATTAGATTTATTGAAATATCAATACAAATATATATTTACGATATTAGTCAAATATCTCAATTTGACAATTAATTAATGTGTATTTGATAAAATCTAATATTAAATGCAAATACACAAAAATAAGAAATGACTATTAGGTCCCATCACATGTATTTTGCGTTAACCTTTAAACGACTTATAAATAATCATTATTATTTATAAATGTTGCCCTAGTGCTCTAGAGTATATTTCATTAGTGAGACTCTCAAAATTCAGGCATATCTATCACGAAAGCCAATTTGGTGGACATAAAAGGTACCCACCCGTAAATTATGACGACCAAGGATAAACTCACTGAATTAGACAGGTCGAGGTCATGGAAAATGTATAATTCCTCTGTCACAGGTATCCGGATATATCCCAGAGATATAAATGTAAATGTCAAATCTCTATAGGGATTATCCCGTCGACGTCTCTATTATCAATCTCAAAAAGAACATTTAGAACTGACTTCTAAAATGTACCACGAGCCCATAATTTTTATCTGATTGCTAATCATATATGGACTACCTATGCTCTGTACACAGAACTGACGGATCCTATCTTGATACACACATGACACCCTGAGGATCTATCTACACCCAACGAACAGACGGAGGTCTGATCTTAATAGATCGGTGACGTGACTGTCGTCTAAGTGTAGAAGATGTCTCATGTGCCCACTGTGGCATCTCAAGTCGAAGAATCACAAATGCAACTCAACCCGAGAAGATTCTTATTAACGTTGGTGTAACATCCATTAAGAATCTTCGACGAGTCGTTCAGTGTTTATCCACTATAAACACCTACACGTCTATACTAGTCTCCAAGACTTATGGTTCATTGAGAAACCATTGGAATCATATATTCCAGTATACGACATATACCGGTTTCAATGGGTTTACTTTACTGACCAAGTAGTGTAAATCTTGACCAGGAACTGTCTAAGAATGACAACGTCATGATACAACTCAATGTCAGTTGCGATATTTTTACAACAGTATCATGACTAATCATTATAAGGTCAATTACGTCCTTACCATATAACAAGATATAATATATTATAGAAACTACTCATTTTATTCATAATAAAACGTTTACAAAAGTATTTTCAAGGAAATACAAATGGGAATTGGCGCTCTGAGCACCAACCCCAACAAAATCTCCCATTTGCTCTAGTGCCAATATTGATTGTATCTAATACCCATCGACTCCACATGTTTATCAAATAATTTCGGAGGTATTGCCTTCGTCAGCGGGTCTGCTACGTTATCTTTACTTGGTACCTTGCACACGACAATGTCCCCTCGCGACACAATCTCTCGAATGATGTGGCACTTTCGTTCCACATACTTCGACTTCTGATGCGCCATCGGTTCCTTTGCTTGCGCAATAGCTTCAATATTATCACAGTATAACGGAATCACATTCTCGATAATTGGGACAACTCCTAATTCTGTGATAAAGTTCTTTATCCACACAGCTTCTTCTTTTACAGCTTCAGAAGCTGCAATGTATTCTGCCTCAGTGGTAGAATCTGCTGTTGATCCCTGTTTGGAACTTTTCCAGCAAACTGCTCCTCCGTTAAAGGTAAAGATGAATCCAGATATAGACTTTCTATCATCGGGATCCGATTGAAAATCGAAATCTGTATACCCATTAACTTACAGATTGTTTCCTTCATAAATTATCAACTTATCCTTAATACCTTTAAGATACTTCAGGATATGTTTAATGGTCATCCAATGGTCATTACCTGGATTGGACTGATATCGGCTGGTTACGCTAACAGCGAAACTGATATCAGGCAGAGTATATAACATGGCATACATTATGCTACCCAAACATGAAGCATAAGGTTGGTTAGAAATTCTAACCTTCTCATCTTCTATTTGTGGACTCATTTTCTTTGAAAGACAAATCCCATGTCTGAACGGTATGTTTGCTGTCTTACAGTTACCAAAATTATATCGTTCCAAGATCTTATCTATGTACGTTGATTGAGATAAACCAATCAGCCTCCTCTCTATCTCTATAGAGTCTTATGCCTAAAACATAAGCAGCTTCTCTCAGGCCCTTCATGGAGAAATTCTTACAAAGATATGCTTTGAGGCTTTGTAACATTCCTATATCATTCCCAATGATTAGGATGTCATCAACATAGAGGACTAAAAATACGACCATGCTCCTACTGGCCTTCTGATACACACAGGATTCTTCCGAATTTTTGAGAAAACCAAACGATTTAATAATCTCGTCGAATCAAAGATTCCAACTTTGTGAAACTTGTTTAAGTCCATAAATGAACTTCTTAAGCTTACACACCCGAGTTTTCGCTGGATGCAAATCCTTCCGACTGTTCCATATAGATTTCTTCATCAAGAAATCCATTTATAAAAATTGTTTTGAAAGCCGTTCTGACATCCATTTGCCAAATCTCGTAGTAATGATACACAGCTATAGAAAGCAAAATCCTAATAGACTTAAGTATTGCAACTGGTGAAAAAATTTCATCGTAGTTGACGCCAGGTCGCTGCGTGTAACCTTTTGCTACCATTCGGGCCTTGTAAGTTTCAACCTTACCTTCAGGCCCACGCTTCCTTTTGTAAACCCATTTACAACCGATAGGAACAATTCATTCGGGAAGCGGAACCAAGTCCCAAACTTCATTCTCATGCATTGAGTCTATTTCGGATCTCATGGCACTGTGCCATTTCACGGAGTCGATATCCAACATCGATTCTCTATAGGTAAAAAGATCAGTCTCTTCAACTAAGAGAACATCTAATCTCTTTT
>SKCR01051759.1:0-37840 GCA_019454045.1 Zanthoxylum bungeanum
ATTTGAATATGACTTATATATCTAAATGGTTAGTTGTTGGAGTAGGAGGTGGTATAGTGTGGGGTCCGCCTGCTGTGAGAGAGATGACATATATATCCGATACATAATATAATTTTCGGTTGGAGTAGAGGGTCCCGCGAAGTCTCGGGGATATGATTTAGGGGTATTTTTGGGTTATAAAAAATACAATTACTTTTAGAGTTGATGTTTAATCATGTTATGGATGACAGTAAGAGGGAGAGAGGATCGATATTTGAGAGGATTGTATGGAATCCCCAAACAATATATAAAGGATTTCCGAGGGTATTCAATTCTAAAATTATTGAAAATTTTATGTTTCTAATGTAATATAATTATATTCCAAAATATATGAATAACTTTAAAATGTAATAATAATAATTAAACGTAATTATTTAATAACTAATTACCATCACATGAACAAAAATATAAAGAGGTTTCACCATCTAAGTTCTCTTGATGCTTTGAAAAGTTTTATTTGAGTCTTCATATTGTCTTTTATTTAAATTATTTTTTATAAATATAAATATATTTTCTATCATTACAACAAATTGTATTTTTAGTGGGGAAATAAATTTCGCAACTAAAAGTCAGGAAGATCTAATTTTTAGTAGCAAAATGAAAATTCGCTACTGTAGAATATTTTTAAGGGGGAATCTGATTTCCCCACTAAAAATAATTAGTCATGGCCACGGTTCAGGAACTGCCGGTTCCGGCTCAAGACCTGGTTCGATCACGGTTCCAACCCCGATTTTAGTTCCGGTTCGAAACGGTTTTAGACGATTCGGGATGGTTCGAACCAATTTTTTAATATTATTAACTGAAATAATTTATTTATTTTATTGACTTAAATTAAAAAATATAATTTAATATTAACAAAAGTATAACTAAAAAAATAAATTATTCTAATTATTTGTAATATTTATAAATTATAACTTAATTAAAAATACAACTTATATTTGTAAAATTATTACAATCTATTCATCTTCAATTGTTGTAATTTTTTTTTTTTTTAAATTAGGCGGTTCTAAACCGAAACCTCCAGTTCTGGACAGGTTGGAACTGCCACAGTTCAAACCTTTTTTGAACTGGAACCAAATCGTCAAGAGGCGGTTGCGGTTTAGGTTCCAGTTCGGCTCGGTTCCAAGTTATCCCAGTTCCGGGTCGGTTCGCCATGGGCCGATTCCGGCCTGTGGCCATGACTAAAAACAATACTTTTTAGCAGTGTTTTAAAACACAGCCTAGTCCATCGACCCCTGATGGCAAGAGAGTCGGGGGTCAGATGTCGGATCGGGATTCAACCGGGGGTCGACAATAAATTATTATTTTATTGTGTTTTTATATAAAAATATGATACAAATGAATAATTTTTTTAAAAAAATTTATAATTAACACTAATTTTAATATTTCTTAAAAATTATAAGATTTTTTTAAACCAAAATATAGTAAAATATTGATTTTTTTTATTTTAATTTGAATAATTTTTTTAAAAAAGTCAAAAACCCATATGACCTGTGATCGGGTTACAGTTCAACTGGTCAGGTCGCCGGATCTTGCACTGAGTCAATGACAGGTGGGTTTTCATGTGGGTCATCGGGACCGGCCAGAGGACCGGTCCACGGGTCAAATGATCGGACCGGCCCAACCGATCCGAATTTTAAATCATTGCTTTTTATTGGGAAATTCTATTTTCCCCACAAAAAGTAAATTTTTTAAACTGCCACTCACTGGGCCAATTGATTTATTTTTTTTTATTTAATATAAAATTATAACAAATAATAAATGAGAGTTTATTGAACCATAAATCTCACCGTCTTCTTACCTAAAATCTCTGGTAAAGAAAAGCCTCTTAAATGTTTATTCAAATTGTACGTCCATGAAGAGAAAGGCAGACATATATGCTTTGCATTTTTCCGAGCAATCATTTATTTGATGAATTTTTCTAATTTATTCGATCTTAATTTTTTTATATTTATAATTAGTTTTTATTTATTTATTAATATGAGATTAATATATGCTGATATAATTATTTTCATACGCATACATACGACTATTTTGATTGGTTGGAAAAGATAATGGATAAATGAGGAGCTAATTTTATTTGATAAATGATTTTGTTGATGATCCTCACCATATGTTCAAAGTTTTTTTCTTTGTAGTTTATATAAAGAATGCAAATTTTGATATAAGATGAAAGCAATAACTTTTGAATTGTAATTAGTTGATCATTTATTCGTTTTGATATTATAATATAATATATATTTTTTGCTTGTAACTATAATATTATATTTATATTCATTAATGCATATGAACATTAAATTAATATATCGAAATTTTTATTTTGTAAGATTTTACAATACAAATTAGCGTATGGTGTATTAAAAATTTAGGAATTATTTATTTTGTCATAAACAATAATTTAAATGCGGAAAATAAGTGGGGAAACGAAATTCATCGATAAAAAATTTACATTTATCTTTAGTGGGGATATCAATTTCCCCACTAAAGGTAGAGAAATACATTTCCCCACTAAAAAACCTTTAGTGGTGAAATAGATTTCTTCCCCACTAAAGGTTTGGCAAAATTCCATTTCTTGCAATGTATTTATATCCATCCAATATTACAATTTAATTATTTTCACTAAAATTATTAGGAAATAAATAAATTGAAAAATTTTGAAAAAAAAAGAAACAACGAGGGGATGGAGATGGAGATTATGTGTGACCCTCATTTCTTTCCCAACTTAAAAAATATGTATAAAAAATAATTTCCATATCCATATTAGATATATAATATATTAATTTTTTAATCGTAATGAAAATATCTCCGAACGTCCTGTAGCGCTCGGGGGATTTATGTCATTCGTACAATCATTGATCTCGTAACTTTACTAAAGAAATGTAGTATTCTTGATTATCTTTCCTTGCTTCATCATGAGGTTCAATTTCGCTAATGCGAATTTGTTTGTTTGTTTGTTTTGTTTTGTTTTTTTTTTTTTGTTTTTTAAAAGAAGAAGATATTCAGCTTTTGGTAACTAAATTCAAATCTCTAATTAAATAATGATTTTTAATTTTTTGAAGTTACATTCCGTTATATATAGATGGTTTCGGGTCAGGAATGATACATGCAATTCAATACTTATATCTGATCCGTTCAATTAACGGATATGAAAATTTGACTCGCACCCAAATCTATTGTATCGGGTCTCGTGGCCTTCATGTGGGTCATCTTTCACATGTTGATTTTATTTTTATTTGAATGAAGATGTCATTATTCGTATCTGATTTTTCTAAATAATTTCACTTCTATTTAAATGGAGATGCAAATATCCGTATTCGATCTATATAATTGATGAATATAAAAAATTATTTTCTTAACATATTCGACCAATCCAAACATACCCTGACCCTGACTGACGAGTAAATCTTTGGTGCAACAGTGGTATGGATGACGTGGTACCACCAACCAATTAAAAAATAACATGTTTAATTTTCTTCCTATTTTTTAGTTGTTTTTTGACTTTTTAGCACGCGTGGCAAATGATGATTGGCTTGTTGCATGGATAACGTGGTACCACTGTTGCACCAAAGATTTTCTCCTGACGAGGATTGATGTATTGCGTGTTATGTGGGCATATCAACGTGTGTAACATGGCATGTCACGATCTATTTTCCTCGTAATTGAACCAATAAAATTTGAGGTGCATTTATTTTCAAGAAGTCACGTGTGCAAGTTTTGATGATATATGACATGTTTTAAAAATCGGACTGATAATTGAATTGATGATCTAAAAATTTTAATAGGTAATTGATTCGATCGGTTGAACTGTGTCTAAAAAATCAGTTTACGTAATAAATAGTTTTATTTTAATTAAAAATGATATAAAATTAAAAAATTGAACCAGTCTGGTTCACCGATTTTGGGCGATTTTTACCGATTTTGACCGATTTTTTATTTTTGGACGAACCAAACTCACGATCGGTTCCCGGTTCGACCCGTTAAACCGGCTAGTCTGATCCACTTTTTAAAAATTTGGATATATTCACTACAAGAGAGTATTATATATGTCCAGGAATGTTCCTAAAAGTTTTGAAGGGTCTTTCATGAATTCTAAAATATGTAGTTTTCTTATCGATAAAAGATAGATTATTTGGACTTTTACATTGTAATAAGTATTAATTTTCTTAAATTTGGGGTCCTTAATTTTATTTAAATTCAGAATAACAACCAACTATCTATCGATAAAAGATAGACTATTTGGACTTTTTCATTGTAATAAATATTAATTTTCTTAAATTTGGGGTCCTTAATATTATTTAAATTTAGGAATAACAACCAACTATCTGTGTAGACTGTACTCAGGACCACCCCAATATATGCCACCATTAGGTCGTGAATTTGGGATGTAATTAAAGCTTTGAGATAGAGAGCTTGTAATAGCAGCGTATTTTTGTTTGTTTTTCATGCCCTTTTACTTAGTTATTAATAAGGATGATAATTATTCAATTAGATATGGATAATTGATATCCATGTCCAAATCCATATATATCTAAGATGGATAAATCCATATCCATATCCATATCTACTTTTAGAAATTGGATATGGATATCCATGGACACACACACACATCCAATTTCTACAATTTACTTAAATGTAAAATATTAAAATTGAATCGTTTATTAATTATATTAATATTAAAATAATTTATTATTATAATTTAAATTTTTTTATAAAAATAATTTTTTCAATTAATTAATCAATGATAAAAATAATGTGGTCAAGTTAAGCACTGAGTCCGCCCTAGTCTTGGCACCGAGCTAAGCCCGGTATTGGCACCGAGCTAAGCCCGGTCTTGGCACCAGCCAAGCCTAGTCAGGGTCATGAGACTTGTAACATCCCCTTCTCGGAGATGCTACCGGCAGGGAATATGCCTATCTATCTCCATGAGCCTCTGACTCTGATTAACTCTGCTAATCTCATTTTAAACATGATCTAATACATGGGACCATAGCACAACTCAACAACACAAGATACATTTTGACATTTATAATGATATACTCAAAATACAATACTCTTACAATCATGTTATGGACATTTAACTTATTACACATATAAACTTAAGTATACAAATGTTTGCTACTTTACTTTACTTTACTTGACTTAGACTGAAGTCTATCTTTGACTGGATCTGGTGGAGTCAACACCCATAGTGATTGCCATCGGTATCCATCCTTTCGAACGTGTCCTCCGGGTAACCTGCAAAACAAAGAAACTGGGAGGGGGGGAGGATTAGATCGTTTGAACGACCTAATGAGTGGACAATTTAAAACATAAATTAAAATACTTTTTGAAAATCAATTGTTTAAAAATTGAAAACATCTCAAGGAAATCACATTTTCTGAAATCTCTTTCTCATATGGGAACACATTTGTCTGTAAAATTTTCTAAAGATCTTTTCTATCTATAAAACTTTTCATAAAACAGATTCTCTTGAAAACTCATTTAAAAAAACTTTGTTTTTTGAAAATCATATCTTTGAAAAACCTTATCTTTGAAAATCTGTCTCTAAAATATATGTATTTGAAAAATCTGGACATATGAGGGCGTTACGTCTCTCTGTCCCCCCATACGTCTAAACTGGTGGTCTTGAGGTGTTACGTCTCGCCATCCCCCAAGCCACTAAATTAGAGCCGGGGTGCGGATAAATGTTACCCTCCTGATTCTGAATTTGGGGTCTAGGGGCGTTACGTCTTGCCCTCCCATAGCCCGGAATCTAGGATTTATGGGCATCTGTCATCCCTAGTCCCGAACTACGTATGCACATGTTCTTTGAGTCCGTCAATTCCATATCTGTACTAAGTTATAACTGATGTGTGTTTTTTTCCCTTATGCCTCCAAAAATCATAAAAAACATGCTTTGAAAATCATCTATTTCTAAAACATTTCTCAAAATATTTATATTCATAAAACATTTGGGAATAAGCTTGGCTAATGCCCTAAAAGCGAAAAAGTAATCTTTGATTTAAAAACATATAAGTAATACAGTTTGAGAAAAGAGTCCACTCACAGATTAATTTCTATGGCCCTTGATTATTGGATGCGACTGGGAAGTCTCATGCGGAAAAAAAATCCATCCTATATTCGAGATTGGTTAGTATATTAACACTAGGAAGTTAATTATGATCATGGATGTAGTGGATGCTTATACATGGCATATACAGAACCCTTAGGGTGCCCTTTAACTTCCTATGATGATTATGAATTGGAAGGGATTGTTTTTGTCTCGTGTCGTGATGACAGGTCTAGCTCGTCGCAACGCCCATGCAAGCAGAGCCAGACAGAGAGCATGTTCTGTTTCGCGTCGCGACGCCAGACGCTACTCGTCGTGATGCCCATCTGATCAGACCCGAGGTAGAGAGCCTATGTTCGTTACGCATCGCGATGTCGAATGATGAGCGTCGTGACGCTCGCCTATTTCCAGGCCCCAACATCAACTCTTCAATGTCTAGTTTGTCCCAATGCATTTTCAACACTCACACACTACAACCTTTACACAAGCAACTCTTTAACTTCAATATTCAAACTTCTTATATCAATATACCATCATCAAAACAACCCTTTAATCTCATAACTTTTTTTTTAACTCAACATTTAGGCTTTCCAAACCAAATTTGGGTACTTCAATAATACAATTAATTCTTTGTTCATTAACCACCTAAATGCATTCCCTAATATGCTAATAACTCTAACATAGCATCATATTATCAAAATTCCACAATCCAAGTTTCGGGTCAAAACTTTCTTACCTCATTTCACTTGATTTCTTTTACCAATCAAGCCTTATAAGCTTACTATTCCTCTTTTTGGCTTGTTATGTGTTGATTTCCATTTGCTTTCTTTTTCACTTTGGTAAAAAATGGGTCCTCTATTTCTTTCTTCCTTCCTTCTTCTTTCTTTCCCTTTCACGTTTCTTCTCATTCTCTTTATTTTTGAAGATGAATGAATATTCACTCTATTTTAACTAGGGGCTAATGACTCTTATTGATATTCTTGATTAATTTGGTTCTTTCTAGAGGAGTCCAGGGGTTTGGAAGATATTTAGGGCTATTGAGCCAAAATGAGCAAAGTAATGGGCTTGAGTTGAAGGGCAATTCCTTTCTTATTTCTTATTTTCGCCACTATACCGAGGGTCTAGGAAAATTACCATATTCGACATAGTTATACTAAATATTTGGGAAAATATTCAACATGATAGTTGTAGATCTGCGTCTTAGCTTTTCGGAGATATAAAATTCATAAAAATCAGAGATCGTGAGAAAACATTATGCTAGAAATACTAAAGGCTACCTGAGTTGCATCTTAAGCTAAATTTCGTATTAGTACTGTGAGAAAATTATCGAATACCCGAAAAGTAATTTCGTGAGCACGTACATGCTTGAACATGATTATATCATGTATCATACCTTCCATAACGTAATAGTCGTCGAGATCACCGGGTGTTACAACACCAAGTCTGGCAAGACCCGGGACCAGCTTGGGTTTGAGTCTGAGCCTGACACCGAGGTTGACCCCTTTCTTGGCACCAGGTAGGATCTGAATCCCAGCTCGCCCCCAATCCTGAAATCAACCTCGGCTCTGGTCTCGGTCCAATCCTAGAATCGGGTCTGGGCACTGAGCTGACTCGGGCGCTGACAAGAACGGGTCCCAACAATGGGCCGAACTGGGTCCCAGCCAAGGTGTCGACAAGACTAGGTCTCGATACCGAGCAATATTTGGTCCCGACACCGGCTCGGCCTAGCCCGAGTGATTTTGCAATTCCATGATAATAATCTAGGGTGGGCAAATGGTTTGGTATTAACTAAACCAATCGAATTAAAATTTTGATAAAAATTGAGTAGTCTTAAATTCTTAAATCGAACCGAACTCGAAATACTTAATATTTTTTTTCTATGCACAATTTCTAGATTGAAATTATATTACATACCACAATAAAATTATTATGTTCTCATTTTCTTTCTCTTTTAATAAAAATATATTTAAATCAATATAATGAATTAAATAAAAGATATAAAAATATTAATCTCAGAATACATGAGGATATCTCAAGACGACATATTGAATATAATCGATTGTAACATTCAAACCAAACAAAACAGAACCGAATTATCCTACTAAACCAAGCAAAAACGAATATCAAACTAAAAAGAATAATAATTGTTGAAAAGTTATTTTATTGATTTGAATTGCATTTTTTTTTTTTTTTTTTATATATGAGTAATGGTACATTTTTCAATTAATATTTGGGGAGACTAGATTGTGGTTGTATGTTCGGCCAATAAAACTCTATCAAATAGGCAGAGCATATATAATGTGGGACCTTTTAGTGGTCATACCTTAGGACCATTGGTCTAGTATTTGATAAAGTTTGATTGATTAGGCATATCAACTCATTATATTGAAACTATACATTTTTTTTTTTTGGAAACGTTGGAAATCCCGTCACTAAATCACTCATTCTGGGCCGCGGCGCAGGTAAAACCATCGGCTGTCCCAGGCTCTTACAAGAAGTGCACCCCTGGATTCGAACCCAGAACCTCAAGGTGAGATCCTGGACCCTACACCACCAAGCCACACTCCTCGGAGACATATTGAAACTATACGTTCGACCCATATACTATTTTTCTCCAAATTATTATTATTATTATTATTATTATTATTATTATTATTAGTTTCTAATTTCTTAAATAATTATATAGAAAATTTATCACACCTTATAAAAAATAATATATATATTGTTTTACATTAAAAATTATAATATTTAGCACTAAAAGATTAGAATTTGAATCCAATATTAAGTTGAACTGTACTAAGTTTATATTATAATCTTATGTCATACGTGTTTTAATTACAATATATGTTAATATTTAGTTACATTTAAAATTATCATTCATTATAAAAAATAAAAAAATGCCACAAAATCCAATTCCAAAAACTAACATCCACTCCCTATAAATACTCATCAATTCCTCCCATTTATTTTTCATCAAATCACGTAATAAGAACAACAAAATTACTTGCAAAAAATGGCATTCAGTAAAATGATGTCATCACTATCTTTTTTCTCCCTCAAATGTTTCTTAGCCCTAGCCCTAGCCCTAGCCCTGGCCCTAACCCTGGCTCATCTGCCTTCTTCCAATGCACAAGACTCGCCACAAGACTATGTCGATGCTCACAACGCAGCTCGCGCTCAGGTTGGTGTTGGTCCCGTGACTTGGGACGAAACCATAGCCAACTTTGCAAGAAGCTATGCTAAAAAACACGCCGCAGACTGCACACTTGTCCATTCCGGCGACCGACGTTACGGCGAGAACCTCGCTGGAAGCACCGGTAACCTTTCGGGCAGAGATGCTGTGAAGTTGTGGGTGGGTGAAAAGGTTTTTTATGACTACAATTCTAATACTTGCGCCCGTGGTCAAGTGTGTGGGCACTACACACAGGTTGTTTGGCGCAATTCGGTTCGCATTGGTTGTGGGAAAGTGAGATGCAACAATGGTGGAACTTTCATAAGCTGTAACTATGCTCCCCCAGGGAACTACATTGGACAGAAGCCTTACTGATTTGGAGGGAAAATGATCCGAAACCCCATTATTATTTGGTGGAATTAACAAAAATTATCCTCTTAATTATAATAATAATAATAAAAATATTTATAATAAAACCCCAAATAAGAAGTTTCGGTTAGTTTCATCAAACATCAGGAAGGTTTTGTAATTATTATAAGACATTTCAGCTTGAGAGAGGCGTTTAAATAAGAGTTATAATTTTGATAAAATAAAGCTTCTTGTTTGATAAGAAGAAATGAATGAATTATAGGAAGTAATATTGGAGTTACTATTGCAACTTTCTTGTTCATTGATCTGACCATTATCGTTTGCTTTGAATGAATATATATTGATTTGTTTCACTAGGGTTTCTTATTTGATGCTACAACTTCTTTCCGAAAGTGAAGGTGCTCGTTTCTTGACACCTTCAATCGAGGTCCTATTGTTCATCTTGGGTATAATATATATGCCGGAACGATTTCGTTCCATCAGCTAATCGTTAATGGCGTAGGAAGTCTCCTATATGCACAATTCAAACCCATACACTTTGATACAACAATGAGAGCAACCTCCGTTAGGACTCACTATGGCGGTCATCTGTACAAGCAATACAACAATCAAACTCTATATTCCCAAAAAGGGGGTGAATTGGACTATTGCCTAATAATGCAGAAATTAAATTCTTTGCCAATTTTATCTAGTTTTACCAATTTAGCCTTATGTTGATTTTCTCTATTTCGATATATCTCATATATGCAAGTTTCTAAGTAATAAGCATATAAATAAATCAAACTTGCAATAAGTAAATAGTTAAGGGATAGGGAAAATAACATCGTTATTTATAGTGGTTCAGCCAACAATGCCTACGTCCACTCCCCTAAGCCGCGCTTGAAGATGTCCACTATCAAAGAGTTTCCGTGGCTAACCCGCAACCAAGAGTTTTACACAAGGTTCACTCCAAACCCTTACACTTTGAGTTTTCTAAGTAGGCTCACTCACAAACTTTTACAATTACCCAAACGATGAGATTTCACAAACCACAAGTGTTTTGAATAAGAAGTTTGTAAACAACTTGGGCACTCACAAACATAAAGAAGATTGTGTGAGTTGCTTACCCAAGTATTCTAAGCTCACTACAAATATATGAAGGTGTAGTGTGAGCTTGATGTAGAGTGTGTATGATTATGGAGGTTTTTGAAACACTTTTGTTTTTGCCTTAATATAAGATGTATGGAGGTTCTCTCTAGTTCTTTAACCAAGCAAAAATGAATTGGGGCTCAATTTATAATAAAATACAAGGCAGTCTCCAGTTCCCTATCTGAGACTGGTATGCCGGTCTCCAGACACCGGTATACCGGTCTGGCATAGTAACGATTCTCAACGGCTATATTACCGTTATAAACATATCTGTAAGATCTGTATGGTCACCGATATGAGGACCGGTTTGGTCCCTGCCGGTTCCAGCAGTTGTGCAACATGCAGAGTTAATCGGTATGGTCACCGATATGATGACCGGTTTAGGTCATGCCGGTTCCAATAAGAAACTAGACGTTAGGCTCACGGGTAGATGACCGATGTATGTGCCGATTCCAGTAGCTATGCATTCTCTAGGTTCACTGGTATGGTGATCGGAATGCTGACCGGTTTGGTCTGTGCCGGTTCCAGTGAGTGTGCAAAACATAGCATCTCACCGGTATGGTACCGGTATGCCGATCTCTGTACCAAAAATACAAATATGAAGTTTTAAGGCATTTTGTACATTAACCTAATGCATCTAAATGAATGTGCATGTATTCTATGAGCTTAGGTACTTGAATAATCAATTCATAATACAATTAGAGCCATAAGCTAAGACTTTACATAAGTTCTTCAATATACGCCAGTCTTCACATTCTTCGCTCTTCACCACCATTGTGCTTCAACATCTTTTTGTAATGTCTCACTGTTGTGCGTAAAAGTCTTCACTCGTGTTGCGTCATCAAAATCCATTATCCGATTGTGTCGCTAACAATCTCCCTCTTTTTGATGATGGCAACCCCTTAAAACTTGTGAGCTTCTGAGAGTCCAAATTTTCCAAATTTTGCTCCCCCTCAATATTAGCTCCCTCTCAATGTGTGATTGTCTTCAATATAGCTCTTTAAGACTTAGACAAACACATTAGTACATTTACTCCCCCTTAATACAAGAGTGAGGGTAACACAAGTTTTAATCTCATTTCTAATGATTTCTCCCCCTTTGACATTATCAAAAAGTGGAGAAGTAAGAATTCAATGCTAATGAGATATCAATTAAATATGTGCATTATCAAATGATGATACCAAAATTTATAAATATGCATATTTAACATTTTCCTTTTTGCAATAAAATGTAGAAATCATACATAGAACATTTCTCAAATCTTATACTAATGAATACCAATTGAACAATGCATTAATGATTTCTCTATATTTTTATGATACCAATTAATAAAAAGTCAAATTATTCATGCATTTCATGATACCAATCTAAAATTATGTCCATAGACATGCATTTCATTTTCATTCACATATGTTAAATGGCAAAGGCATGTTCAATGCAAAATGGGGTTTAAATATATGATTAAGGCATATAATGATATCAAATGAAAATCGATACCAATGTTTCTGTGAATACGGATTTTACCTATAACCATTATCATTCATCATCTCTTTGAGCCTTTGGGATCGTTTCACAATTCTCGTTATGATCATTCCCAAAGCTTCCCCCACAAACCAGTTTGCTAGTTTTACAGGTTATCTACCAGATGGGTCAACCACTTCAGCTTTGGAAGTTATACACGATACGCGGATCACCCTCGTTGCAGTCACCCTTACAAGTATCCTGGGAGAAGTCTTGGCTGTTTAGGAATCTCTGATTTTTTTATGTTTGTCGTGCTGAGCACGCTGTTTTGTATTGCCAAGTAGAAGTTTTGATTTGTATATGATGTTGTAGGCACATAGTCCTCGAGTGTTGACTGATGTTGTGGGCACATAGCCCTTAAGTGTTAATTTGATTTTGATGTGTTTCGTGTGGACTTGAAGTCCTTTTGTATGTTGGATGTTTTTCAGGCTTCATTTTGATATTGGACTTTGATTCAGGTTGTCCAATTTTAATATATATCATGCCCGATTTTCTGTAAATTTAGAGGCTTATGAAGATAGGTTAATCATGTCTCATGCCGGTAGCATCATACCCCTGACGGGGTGTTACATATATTTATATACATTAATGCATATGAACATTAAATTAATATATCAGAATTTTTATTTTGTAAGATTTTACAATACAAATTATCGTATGGTGTATTACAGATTTAGGAATTATTTATTCTGTCATATATAATAATTTAAATGTAAAAAATATACTTTTAGTGGGGAAATAAAATTCGTCATTAAAGATTTTACATTTATCTTTAGTGGTGAAATATATTTCCTCCCCACTAAAAGGTTTGGTGAAATTCCATTTCTTGCTTTGTATCTGATCCATCCAATATTACAATTTAATTATTTTCAATAAAATTATTAGAAAATAAATAAATTTAAAATTTTCAAAATTTTGAAAAAAAAAAAAAACAGAAACAACGAGGGGATGGAGATTGAGATTATGTGTGACCCTCATTTCTTTCCCAACTTAAAAAATACGTATAAAAAATTATTCACATATCCATATTAGATATATAATTTATTAATTTATTAAAAATTTTCATCCACAATCTCGAATCGTTAAGAAAATGTTCCCAAATGTCCGGTCGCGCTCAGGGTATTTATGTCATTCCTACAATCATTGATCTCGTAGCTTTTCTAAAGAAATTTAGTATTCTTGATTATCTTTCCTTGCTTCATCATGAGGTTCAATTTCGCTAATGCGAATTTGATTTAATTTTTTTTTTTTGATAAGTAAATTCAAATCTCTTACATTACAAGAAAATGTGCAATTACCAATTAAAATTACCAATCGACTATTTCGATCGGTAATTTTTTGGTATTTATCGACTGAAAAAGATAAAAATAATTTCTGACCAATTACCGACAGAAATATAACTGACTAAATATTCAGTCGATAGTGGGTCGGTAATACGGTGTAGAAGATTAATTTGATGCCACTTTATACTGCCAACAGTTACCGGCCGAAATTTCAATCGGTAAATGATAATAAATAGCGACCGAATATTCATTCGGTCGCTAAAAAATATTAATTATTAAAAAATTAGTCATTTTACCGATCGAATAATAGTCGGTCGATGAAATTAAAAAAATTAATATTTGAAAAAAAATATAACATTATTTATATTTTACCTTATATATACACACACATTATATATTTATACACACACAGATATGTCTATTATTTACATATTATAATAAGAAACATGTCATAACCTAGTGGTAACTACGCTACACATTCAATTATGAGGTCAAGGGTCCCCGTAATGTTTTTTAAATGCAGTCAGTTTATCGACCGAATTAAGTTCGGTCGGTATGGTTTACCGACCACATTACAATTCAGTCGGTAAAATCTATTTATTTATTCATTTGGTTGGTAATTTTACCGATCAAAATATAGTCAGTCGGTAATTGGATCGGTAAGTTACTGACCAACGCTATTTCGATCGGTAATTTATCCTTGAAAAGTCAAATACCGACTAAACAATTACCAATCGAATTTTTTAGTTGTAACTAAATAATGATTTTTAAATTTTTAAAATTACATTCCATTATATATATGGATGGTAATGGGTCGGGAATGATATAGGGATGTCAATACTTGTATCTAATTCGATCAACTAACGGATATGAAAATTTGACTCACATCCAAATCTAACGTACAGAGTCTCGTGACCTCTGTGTGGGTCCTCTTTCACATGTGGATTTTATTTCTATATGAATGACGATACCAATACTCGTACCTCACTTTTCTAACTAATTTCACTTCTGTTTAAACGGAAATGCCGATATCTATACTCGAACTATCCAATTGACGGGTATAAAAAATTATCTTTTTACCTGCCCCTAACATATCAGACTTTGCGAACTGCATCGATCCCTACCAATTTTTTTGCCATGCCTAATTATAAACTAACACATCCCACCAATCCAAACATATCCGGACTTATATTGATGTATTGCGTGTTATGTGGGCATATCAACCTGTGTAACATGGCATGTCACGATTTATTTTCCTCGTAATTGAAGGAATAGAATTTAAGGTGCATTTATTTTCAAGAAGTCATGTGTGCAAATTTTGATGATATATGTAATGTTTTAAAAATAGGACCGATGATGGAATTAATTATCTAAAAAATTTAATGAGTTATTAGTTTGGTTGGTCGAATCTACAAAATGGTTTACGCAATAAATAATTTTATTTAATTAAAAATTATAAAAAATTAAAAAATTGAACCGGTTTGGTTCACCGATTTTTATCGGGTTTGACCAATTTTTTTCCATACCAATTTTTTATCTTTGGCCGAGCCGAACTCACGATCGGTTCCGATTCGACCGGTTGAACTGGCCAATCCGATTCGATTTTTAAAACATTGGATATATTTACTACAAGAGAATATTATATTTGTCCTGGTATGTTTCTAAGTTTTGAAGGGTCTTCCATGAATTCTAAAATATGTAGTTTTTTTTTATCGATAAAAGATAGATTATTTTGACTTTTTAATTATAATAAGTATTAATTTTTCTTAAATTTGGGATCGTTAATTTTATTTAAATTTTGGAATAACCACCAACTATATGTGTGTACTGTACCCAAGAACACCCCCCATAAATGCCACCATAAGGCCGTGAATTTGGGATTTAATTAAAGCATTGACATAGAGAGCCTGTAATAGTACCAGCTTACCCCTTTACCTAATTATTAATAAGGATGATAATTATCCAATTGGATATTAATAATTGACATCCATGTCCAAATCCATATATATTGAGAATGGATAAATTCATATCCATAACCATTTTTAAATATTGGATATGAATTTTATCAACATGAATATGGATATCCATGGAGATATATATATAATATATATATATATATATATATATATATATCCAATTTCTACAATTTACTTGAATGTAGAATATTAAAATTAAATTATTAATTAATTATATTAATGTTAAATAATTTATTATTATAATGAAAAAAATTGAAAAAAAAATTATTTTTAAATTAATTAATCAGTGATAATATAATGTGGCCAAGTTAGACACCGAGCCCGCCCTAGTCCTGGCACCAAGCTAGGCCCGATCTTGGCACCAGCCCAGCCTGACCAATGTCATGACACCAAGCCTGGTAAAACCCGTGATCAGCTTGGGTTTGAGCCCGAGCTCGACACTGAGGCCTCCCATTTCTCGGCATCAAGCTTAAACACTGGGATGACTCGGGCGCCGAAAAGATCAGTCCCCACATCAGACAGTATCAAGTCTCGACACTGGCTGGCCTGGGTGCCGAAGGGACCGAGTCCCCAAATTAGGTCGGACCAGGTCTCAACACTGACTGGGATGCTATTACTTGGAAATGTATATGACTGGGTCCCGGCACCGGCCTAACCTGGGTTTTGACGGGACCGCTTTTGACATCGGCCTAACCTAGGTTTCGAGTTCCGACAGGATCGGGTCCCGGTCCAGGTACTGATAAGATGTTGGACCAGATTTCGACATCAGCGAGGACCCGGTGTCGACAAGACCGGTCTCCACACCAAGCTAGATTGGGTCCTGGCACCAGACTGGACCGAGTCTTGACACTGGTCTGGCCACAGATTGGATCGGGTCCCAACATCGGCCCCGCCAAAGTGTCGACATGATTGGCACTACAAGAAAAAAGGCCTTTACTGACACTAAGGTTAGTGACACTAGGCTAAAAGTGTCAGAAACGACGTGTAAATGGGTCTATTTCCGTGTTTTTCACTTAAATATCAATAATTACTGACACTATGGTATCAGCGATTTTAGTGTCAGTAATTACTATTACAATAGTATCAGTAAGAAATAAAAAAAAAAACGCGTAGTCGTCTGGAGTCGAACCAACACCTCGCGGAAGTGACGTTTTTCGCATATATTACTGACACTAGAGTATCAGTAAATTTAGTGTCAGTAATTAATGATACCTTAGTATCAGTAAAAAAATTAAAAAAAAAAAATTATTTCCTTAAGTCTGCTGGGACTCGAAATTGTAACCATTGATATAAATTTTTTTTTTATTGTAAGGCTTTACCACTGGGCCAAATAATGAAACCCTAAAAGACACCGTAGATCTTCTCTCCTCCATATTTTCTCTCCTCTCTGACGGCCATAACAAGCAGCCTCACAGCTTTCCAACGCCCAAAGCAACCCTCTTCATCGCCAATAATTCATCTTCACGCCACATTTGCACTGCCCCTTCATCAAATCAGTCACGAACCAGCCCACTTCCTACCCTTAAACAGACCTCACCCTCACAGCCACGACACCTGCTTCTTGACTCTCACTCACATACGGCATCAACACTTTCGAAGCTCCTGCACGACAGAGGAACACTCAAACAAACGCAGACACAAACCCTAGGAGACACTCTCCCTGTCGGCAAACAATGAAAGAACCCTAATCACGCCTCCAGCGCACACTGCTCACAAGATCCACACACGGCGATTCACCATATTGAAGGTAACACAGATCAAAGAACCCTAAATCTCTCTTGGATCTTGGATTCTCTGTTGCGCTCTCTCAACCCACTCATGGCCTGACCAAAAATCAACAACACACACATACTAACTGAATAAAACAAGATCTCACTGAGCCAAACACTCAACCTTAAGCCACACATACATGCAGCCCATCACGTAAGGTGATATTACTTAATTGCATAACCCATCTGCAGAGCTTTCTGGACAAGAATTTTGGTGGGGTTTATAATCTAATTCAGCTGCTCACTTGCTGTGATAAGGTGATTGTATAAATTCTCTTAGGTTTGAAGCTCTGTTTTCATCGTTTGCATTCTCCTCTGGTTCGAAAATATTTTGGGTCAATACACGTTTGCGTTCTTCGCCTCTGGTTCGATGCTTTCTCTCCCTGGTTTGAAGCCTTGAAGGTAAGCTCTCTGGTTTCTAGCTCTGTTTTCTGTGATGCGCGTCTCTCTATCTGGTTTCATTTTTTTTCCTCTCATGCGCGTCTCTGTCTCTGGAAATTGACTTCAATCAATTAGGTTTTGGATTGGGTTTTGGTAGTAGAGAAGTAGAGAAGTGAAGAAGCAGTCAAGGATGCAATCAATTAGGTTTTGGATTGGGTTTTCGTAGTAGAGAAGTAGGAAATTGGCTGGAAACTGGCTGAATAACTTAACAGGCTCGAAGTAGTGAAGTAGAGAAGTAGTGAAGTAGGGAAGAAGAGAAATAATGAATCGGGCTGTTTATATTAAAAATAATATAAGGGCTGTTTATAACAGGCTGATTTGTCTAAGTAGAGAAGTTATGAAGTAGGCTGATATGTCGAAGTAGAGAATTTTGAAATTGAAAATAATTTTTAATTTCTGCTTATATATATTTTTTAAATTAAGAAGTTGTGATGAATGATGGATAAATGAATGTATTTTAGATTGTTGATGTTTTTATTATGCTGATATTATGATTTTAATTTTTGTTTTGATTTTCGGAATGAGGCGCCCGCCTCGCCTCCTCGAGGCGGTCCGCCTCAGGCCTCATGCCTCAACGGCTGACCGCCTCGAGGCGTTATTCGTTTTTTAAACATTGATTGTATGATGAGTACTCCGAGGAAGTGATGGTCATGTGTATATGCTTTAGAACTTTGTAGTTTAAAGAGAAGATATTAGAAGAGTTTTGTAGTTTCACTTGAGAGTTGAGACGTCATCTTTTTTTCCTTTGCATGTTTTTAGAATTCTCTAACTTTACTGGACTATCAGTTTGCTTTTGGTTGGTTGCAAATTGTGAGGTGTGCCAAAAATTAGCTTGCGGTCTATGGATTTCTTTTGCTGAAGAGCTAGCTAATGACTATTTCTTTTCCTCATTTTCTTTTGTTTTTGGTGTTGCTAGATGCTTTGATGCAAACTTGATAGAGATTCCAGTCGAAATCGAGACTCCGGAGCACCACTATTATCATGTAAAAAAATCCTGAAAATCTTCTCTACATGTTATATTGCCATTTACTGCTGATACTTGGTTCAGTGTGTACAAAGCAACTCTACTTGGTTCAGTGTGTACAAAGCAACTCTAATCGAGTATTTGCACCATGCAGGTTGCATTATTTACTACAAGAGAAGTAGATGCATTTGAAGAGCTAACCTGGGTCGGTAGTTATTTTGGGTTATATTTTAGATTATACTTTTTTTAGTTCAGAATTTAAATAGCTGGAGAAGATAGTTGCATGAATTATCGCTACTACTATTTCTCACTTGTGCTTATGGTTGCTTTTACATGAAGAAATATGGGGTGCTATGTTATTATGCATTATTAACACTTGAGAAGGAATATCTAATAAACAATTTTGTGTTCACATGTTAATTTTGATGTGCTGCTAGGTTTTGCTGTTAGAAGGGTCTTCCATTGTTATCTTTAATATATAAGCTTTGTATGGCACCAAAAGAGACAAAGTAGAAGTACTAAGCTAGACCTACTGCCAACTTCTGCATGATGTGTCAAATGAACTTCAAGATATTCATCAATGATTTTAAATTTTTTTAAAAAAAATATTTCTAAGAAGCTCGCACAACATCCCCTATTCATAAATCCGCGCCTGCCTTTATACAGTTAGATACAAGATTATCTATTTTTGAAACAGGAATTAAAGTAGTAGATCTTTTAGCTCCTTATCGTCGGGGAGGAAAAATCGGACTATTCGGGGGAGCTGGAGTGGGTAAAACAGTACTCATTATGGAATTGAATATCTTGAAGCTAGACCTACTGACACTATGGTATCAGCGATTTTAGTGTCAGTAATTACTATTACAATAGTATCAGTAAGAAATAAAAAAAAAAAAACGCGTAGTCGTCTGGAGTCGAACCAACACCTCGCGGAAGTGACGTTTTTCGCATATATTACTGACACTAGAGTATCAGTAATTTAGTGTCAGTAATTAATGATACCTTAGTATCAGTAAAAAAATTAAAAAAAAAAATTATTTCCTTAAGTCTGCTGGGACTCGAAATTGTAACCATTGATATAAATTTTTTTTTTATTGTAAGGCTTTACCACTGGGCCAAATAATGAAACCCTAAAAGACACCGTAGATCTTCTCTCCTCCATATTTTCTCTCCTCTCTGACGGCCATAACAAGCAGCCTCACAGCTTTCCAACGCCCAAAGCAACCCTCTTCATCGCCAATAATTCATCTTCACGCCACATTTGCACTGCCCCTTTCATCAAATCAGTCACGAACCAGCCCACTTCCTACCCTTAAACAGACCTCACCCCACCCTCACAGCCACGACACCTGCTTCTTGACTCTCACTCACATACGGCATCAACACTTTCGAAGCTCCTGCACGACAGAGGAACACTCAAACAAACGCAGACACAAACCCTAGGAGACACTCTCCCTGTCGGCAAACAATGAAAGAACCCTAATCACGCCTCCAGCGCACACTGCTCACAAGATCCACACACGGCGATTCACCATATTGAAGGTACACACATATCAAAGAACCCTAAATCTCTCTTGGATCTTGGATTCTCTGTTGCGCTCTCTCAACCCACTCATGGCCTGACCAAAAATCAACAACACACACATACTAACTGAATAAAACAAGATCTCACTGAGCCAAACACTCAACCTTAAGCCACACATACATGCAGCCCATCACGTAAGGTGATATTACTTAATTGCATAACCCATCTGCAGAGCTTTCTGGACAAGAATTTTGGTGGGGTTTATAATCTAATTCAGCTGCTCACTTGCTGTGATAAGGTGATTGTATAAATTCTCTTAGGTTTGAAGCTCTGTTTTCATCGTTTGCATTCTCCTCTGGTTCGAAAATATTTTGGGTCAATACACGTTTGCGTTCTTCGCCTCTGGTTCGATGCTTTCTCTCCCTGGTTTGAAGCCTTGAAGGTAAGCTCTCTGGTTTCTAGCTCTGTTTTCTGTGATGCGCGTCTCTCTATCTGGTTTCATTTTTTTTCCTCTCATGCGCGTCTCTGTCTCTGGAAATTGACTTCAATCAATTAGGTTTTGGATTGGGTTTTGGTAGTAGAGAAGTAGAGAAGTGAAGAAGCAGTCAAGGATGCAATCAATTAGGTTTTGGATTGGGTTTTCGTAGTAGAGAAGTAGGAAATTGGCTGGAAACTGGCTGAATAACTTAACAGGCTCGAAGTAGTGAAGTAGAGAAGTAGTGAAGTAGGGAAGAAGAGAAATAATGAATCGGGCTGTTTATATTAAAAATAATATAAGGGCTGTTTATAACAGGCTGATTTGTCTAAGTAGAGAAGTTATGAAGTAGGCTGATATGTCGAAGTAGAGAATTTTGAAATTGAAAATAATTTTTAATTTCTGCTTATATATATTTTTTAAATTAAGAAGTTGTGATGAATGATGGATAAATGAATGTATTTTAGATTGTTGATGTTTTTATTATGCTGATATTATGATTTTAATTTTTGTTTTGATTTTCGGAATGAGGCGCCCGCCTCGCCTCCTCGAGGCGGTCCGCCTCAGGCCTCATGCCTCAACGGCTGACCGCCTCGAGGCGTTATTCGTATTTTTAAACATTGATTGTATGATGAGTACTCCGAGGAAGTGATGGTCATGTGTATATGCTTTAGAACTTTGTAGTTTAAAGAGAAGATATTAGAGAGTTTTGTAGTTTCACTTGAGAGTTGAGACGTCATCTTTTTTTCCTTTGCATGTTTTTAGAATTCTCTAACTTTACTGGACTATCAGTTTGCTTTTGGTTGGTTGCAAATTGTGAGGTGTGCCAAAAATTAGCTTGCGGTCTATGGATTTCTTTTGCTGAAGAGCTAGCTAATGACTATTTCTTTTCCTCATTTTCTTTTGTTTTTGGTGTTGCTAGATGCTTTGATGCAAACTTGATAGAGATTCCAGTCGAAATCGAGACTCCGGAGCACCACTATTATCATGTAAAAAAATCCTGAAAATCTTCTCTACATGTTATATTGCCATTTACTGCTGATACTTGGTTCAGTGTGTACAAAGCAACTCTACTTGGTTCAGTGTGTACAAAGCAACTCTAATCGAGTATTTGCACCATGCAGGTTGCATTATTTACTACAAGAGAAGTAGATGCATTTGAAGAGCTAACCTGGGTCGGTAGTTATTTTGGGTTATATTTTAGATTATACTTTTTTTAGTTCAGAATTTAAATAGCTGGAGAAGATAGTTGCATGAATTATCGCTACTACTATTTCTCACTTTGTGCTTATGGTTGCTTTTACATGAAGAAATATGGGGTGCTATGTTATTATGCATTATTAACACTTGAGAAGGAATATCTAATAAACAATTTTGTGTTCACATGTTAATTTTGATGTGCTGCTAGGTTTTGCTGTTAGAAGGGTCTTCCATTGTTATCTTTAATATATAAGCTTTGTATGGCACCAAAAGAGACAAAGTAGAAGTACTAAGCTAGACCTACTGCCAACTTCTTAGAAATATTTTTTTTTTAAAAATTTAAAATCATTGATGAATATCTTGAAGTTCATTTGACACATCATGCAGAAGTTTTTGCTGCTTCATATTCCAGTACTCGGTTATTTAGTTAATTGAGTTTGGTAGTATTATAATATAATTAGCCATAATTTTTTTTTTCCAATTGAACTTTACACATGATATTTATCATATGATAAAACCTCTTTCTTGATTTTGTAATCAATTTCTACCCATCAGGCACACAATGTATTATAAATGTACGGTACCTGTGGTTTCTTCACCAGTGACCAATCTTCTTTTAAATAAGTTCATTTGACTTCCCATAACTTGAGACAAAAATTTTGGTTATAAAACCCATAAATTGCGTCTAATTTCGGGGTTGTGGCAGTGGCTGCATGAAATATCAATTACTCGCAATAATTGCAATAATTTGCTACTTGTGCTGGCTTGCATGCATGATCATACATGTATAGATTATTGCTGACTTCCTTCCTTTTTAAATGTCTCACATCTCAATTTATACAATGCTTTACCATCTTATATTTTGTTCATCGTCGGAGATCTTAATTTGTCTATATTGAGACACTGTCTGGTACATCTTCGCAGGATTATGGTATTGACTTTGATGACCATGATCATCTGGTGAGATTCCAATGTCGATGTGGCAGTAAGTTTTGCAGGAACATGAAACGTTCAAGCAGTAAGCACCTTTACTTGTGTTTTTGTGGCTGCGATTTTGTTTATTATATGCACTTTTAGTTTTTTTGGCATGCTTGTGAACTGGTTAGTTTGCATGTGCGTTTGCATTCCCAAGTTCTGGAAGGTTGCTACATTTCTTGAGATTCAAAGTTATAGTGTAATTAACTTGCTACTTACTAGGTCGTTGTGCTTATACCAAATTTGTTTGAAGTAAGCTTATATTTGGTTACAGTGAGTAGTCCCACTTCAATGACTTTTTTCCTTTAACTTGAAGGGGCAGTCACTGAAATGTAAGATGAAGGCATTCATGTGGGATTTATTGTACTCATCGAAGTGGAAAGATGAAAAGCCTGTCCACTATGTTAGGGATGCCTTGTCATCTATTGCCATTCTCTCTCATCTTTGCTGCAATATCTGTTGCTTTTGAACTTGATAAGTTTCAGCATGTACTTATGGACTTTCAGAATTACCTTATGATCGGAGAACATACGTGTGGGTTAGCCAGTTAGACCTTGCATATTACTGTTGGTGAATTTTGTCCTGGGAGATTTGCTGCAATTTATACATGTTTTTCTTTTAATGTATCTTGTCATCTTGATTTGCTTCCTGCATTTGGAAACAGTATTAGATCATGTCATCTGATAAACTTCATCTGGTTCATGAGATCCTTTTATTTCAGTTTTATGTCCGTCTATATATATATATATATATGTGTGTGTGTGGTTGTGTGTGTGTGTTATTGATTGTGTGTTTTGGTGTGATTATGTAGCGGTATGAAAGATACAACTTTTTATTATGGATGCCATTTGGTTTTTATATGCATGCTCTTAGGTTGTTGGTATGGTTATTGTCAATAAGTGCTTTATGTGACAAAAATTAGATTAGGGTTATATTTTGTATTTTTATTTGGATGTATTTAATGTTTTTATTTATGAAGATATCGATTTTTTTTGGAAGTCCATCTAATTCTTAACATTTGGTTTATAATTTCAGATTTTGTGCCAGATATCATATTGTTGGGGGATTGTTGCAGGCTTCTCAACAAGTATCATGAATTTTGGTGGGGGCATGACATTTTGATGGGACTTTAAGAGTAGTTTTTGAAATATATATATGTTAATTTAAAGATTGTCTATGGAGTTTTTGTATTCATCATGTGATACTGTTGAATTGATTAATACGATTAATCTATTATATTGCGAATTTTATATAAATGTAATTTTTTAGTTTTTTATTTCATTGAGTTGGTATATATATATATATATATATATTATGATTAATTTAATTACAAAAAATAAGAAATATAATTGTGAAATAATACGATTTTTAAATTTTAAAATATATTGACGGATATTGATACTATAGTAACAATAATTACTGACACTAAAAATCAAATTATGCGATATACTATACTGCTAGCAGTAACAAAATTTACTGACACTATAGTATCACTAAATACTGATGATATAGTGTCAATAATTTACTGACACTAAAATAGTGTGAGAGATTACTGATACCATAGTGTCAATTTTTCTGATACTACAGTATTAACGTTTACTGACACTAAGAATCACTGACACTAGAAACTAGTGTCAGTGATTTTGGCTGCGGCAACACTGACACATTTATATAGTGTCAGTAAACCCCTTTACTGACACTAATTTAGTATCAGTAAAAGCCTTTTTTCTTGTAGTGTGGGTCTCGATACCAG
Organism: Zanthoxylum bungeanum; assembly: GCA_019454045.1. Classification (NCBI taxonomy): domain Eukaryota; kingdom Viridiplantae; phylum Streptophyta; class Magnoliopsida; order Sapindales; family Rutaceae; genus Zanthoxylum; species Zanthoxylum bungeanum. The sequence goes on from SKCR01051759.1 coordinate 24,640, forward strand.
CCCAACCTGGGTGCCAACAAGAGTAGATCCCGACATTGGGGCCAAACCTAGTGCCAGGAGCACCGAATAGGGTCGGGTCCTAGCACCTGGTTGGACAAAGTTCCCGCATTGGCCCAGACCCGATGTCAGTAGGATCGGGTCTTAGCACTGATCCCGACCATAGTGCCGACATAACTCATCATATTTAATTTTATAATTATAATATAAAAAATATTTTTGATATTAAATCTTTTTATTAATGACACTTCATATTTCTCTACTTTTAGAAAATTAATATTCATATACATTTATTATCCACTCAATATCCAATTGGATATTTAAAAAATTATTTATCTCTATATCTAATAAATATTGGATGGATATTATCCAAATCCAATTGAATGAATTGTTGGATATCGAATATGAATATTTTTGTCATTCCTAGTTATTAAATCACGAGGAAAGGTCAAAACAAAGATAAAAAGAAGGTTGTGATTTTGCAATTCCATTATAATAATGGAGGGTGGGCAAATGGTTCGGTATTAACTAAATCAATCGAATTAAAATTTTGATAAAAATTGATTAGTTTTAAATTCTTAAATTGAACCGAACTCGAAATATTTAATATTTTTTTTCTATGCACAATTTCTAGATTGAAATTATATTACATACCATAAATAAAATTTGCACATAAATGTACAATTATACATACATGATTTCTAATTATAAATTGAACAATACATGAGGATATCTCAGGATGGCACAATGAACTTTATAAATTAAAATATTATATATTATTTCATCATTTAATATAATCGATTGTAACATTCAAATCAAACGAAACTGAACCGAATTGTCCTTAAACAGAATCTGAAATGTCCCCCCCTAATAATAATAAAATAATTGTTGAAAAGTCATTTTATTGATTTGAATTGCTTTTTTTTTTTTTTTTTTTTCAATGAGTAATGCACATTTTTCAATTATTTGGGGAGACTAGATTGTGATTGTACGTTCGGCCAATAAAACTCTATCAAATAGGCAGAGCATGTATACTGTTAATATAAGATTTGATAGTGTAGAGTTCAAGATTTCACTTTAAATCATGAGTTCGAATTTAGATTTTTTTTCCTGTAAGAATCTTGGACAATTGAAAATTTTATCTGTTATATTTAAGTCTGAAATAAATAATTTAACGATAGGATTTTTACCTATTCTAAAAAATATATATATATAGCTAATTTTTTTTTGGGTGGTTTTACCGCTTAAATAATATGGGACCCTTTAGCGGTAGTACCTTAGAAGTTGGAACCATTGGTTTAGTATTTGATAAAGTCTGATTCACTAGACATATTAATTCATTATATTGAAATTACATTGTTCTACCCCATATTTTTCTCCTATTATTTTTCTCCAATTATTATCATTATTATTATTAGTGGTAGTAGTAGTTTCTAATTTATTAAATAATTAATAGAAAGTTTATGACACCTTATAAAAAATAATATATATATATATACACACCATTAAAAATTTTAATATTTAACACTACAAGACTAGAATTTGAATCCAATATTAAAAATTTTAACAGTTAAACTATACTAAGTTTGTATTATAATATTCTATCATACGTTTTAAATTATAATGTACTTAGTTAATCTATCAATCATAGTTTTTTTTTTTTTTTTAAAAAAATGCCACAAAATCCAATTCCAGAAACTAACCACCACTCCCTATAAATACTCATCAATTCCTCCCATTTATTTTTCATCAAATCACGTAATAAGAACAACAAAATTACTTGCAAAAAATGGCATTCAGTAAGATGATGCCATCACTATCTTTTTTCTCCTCTCTCAAATGTTTCTTAGCCCTAGCCGTAGCCCTAGCCCTAATCCTGGCTCATCTGCCTTCTTCCAATGCACAAGACTCGCCACAAGACTATGTCAAGGCTCACAACACAGCTCGCGCTCAGGTTGGTGTTGGTCCCGTGACTTGGGACGAAACCATAGCCAACTTTGCAAGAAGCTACGCTAAAAAACACGCCGCAGACTGCACACTTGTCCATTCCGGCGACCGACGTTACGGCGAGAACCTCGCCGGAAGCACCGGTAACCTTTCGGGCAGAGATGCTGTGAAGTTGTGGGTGGGTGAAAAGGTTTTTTATGACTACAATTCTAATACTTGCGCCCGTGGTCAAGTGTGTGGGCACTACACACAGGTTTTTTTTTTTGTCATATATATAGTTTGGTTGTTATAAGACTTTTCAGCTTGAGAGAGGCGTTTAAATAAGAGTTAAATAATTTTGAAAAAATAAAGCATCTTGTTGTCTGTACACTAATGATAAGAAGAAATGAACGAATTATACGAAGTATTGGAGTTACTATTGCATCTTTCTTGTTCATTGATGATCTGACCATTATCGTTTGCTTTGAATGAATATATATTGATTTGTTCACTAGGGTTTCTTATTTGATGCTACAACAACTCAATCGATGTCCTATTGTTCATCTTGGGTATAATATGCCGGAATGAATTAAGGAATTTTGATAACCATTTTTTGTGAAATATAAAATTTACCCCCAAAGGGCTTACAATTTGGTTATCAAGTTATGGATTCGAATCCATGCATGCAGTATATTTTTTGTAAGAGTCTCGAACAGTCGAAAGTTTTACTACCTACTCTCGCTTAAGTCCGGGTCTGGTGGTTTGGTGCCAGGGTTTTCCAACGTTTCTAAAAAAAAAAATTAAATTTTTATTGTGGTAAATATTTATATTATTTATCTCAATCACTCAAAAATATCATTCAGTTATGTTAGATGTGATTCAAAAATGTGGCTTCAAGGGTTTCATTAAAAGTTAGTAAAAGTTGTTGGGTTAGTTCGTAATATTCCCGAAGTTTAAAAGAAGAGGGAAATTTTGTTTTGACAGTTCTAAGGAATAAGAAAACTTTGCGGTAATGTAATTCATTTCTTGGCCCTTTGTTCTACTTTTTGGATTTCTCTTTGATCATTCTATTTGTTCTTCATTCCAATTCTTGTGTTTTTTTTTTGTCTAGATCAGGTAACAAGTTATTTAAGATTCATCAAGAATATATTTTTATCACAACAAATTGGTATCAGAGTTTGACTGCTTGATTTGGGAAGGAAAATATGACACAACAGAAGCTTGAGGTGGAGAAATTCAATAAAGACAACGACTTGAATCTCTGGAGGCTTAAGATGAGGGAAAATCCTGATGCATCATGGTCTTGAAGCTTCTATTAAAGAAGATCCCAAAGAAGCTGTTGTAGGTACAGTTGATGCTAATAAGCTTAAGGATATACTAAAACAAGCTAATAGTGCAATAATCTTGAGTCTTGGTGGCTAAGGGTGTGCATCGGTCGGTTAATCTTTGATTTTTTAATCGAATCGAAATTTTTCGGTTAAGTAAATGTGTAACCGATTTAACCATATTATGACACATAACCATTAACCAATTTAACCATTAATTTCGGTCGGTTTTGGTTAATTCGGTTATTAACCAGTCCAACAAATATAAATTCATCAACTCAACATTCAATAAAGCAATTTAATATAAACATAAATTCATATTCATCAAATTTAATATTTAACCCAATATTATGAAATTTTTGGTTTTTTAATAGCCAATAATTTAATAATTTTCGGTTTTAACAATTTATGTAACAATCGGTCTATGAAATTTGTTATTTACTTATTTAGGGTTTTGAAGCATGTATATATTTCGGTTAATCGGTCGGTTCGGTTATACGAATCTCATAACCGTAACCGAACCGAATAACCAAAAAAAGTTAAAAATTTTAACCGCAAAAACCGATTTAATCACAATAACCGAACCGTTATATAAAATGGGTCGGAACGGTTCGGTTAATCGGTTAAAACCGATTAATGTACACCCCTATTGGTGGCAGTGTCCTTAGGGAGGTATCTCATGAGATGACAATAGTTGGATTATGGAAGAAATTAGAAGATCTTTATATGAATGAATCACTTGCAAACAGGCTCTGCATCAAGAAAAGGTTATATACCTAACCATGGAGGAATGAGCATCAATTAATATCTTAGCATGCATCTTGATAAGTTAAACAAGATCATGATAGTTCTTGAGAACATTGATGTAAAAATCAGTGATGAAGATCAAACAATCAGCTTGCTGAGTTCATTGCCAGGTTCATATGAGCACTTTGTAGGCATGCTGTTATATTGAAGAGAAACCTTGTCCGTGAATGATGTTAAATCTTGTTTGAAGTCTGAAGATTTAAAGAAGAGAAATGAAAGAACAAGCAAAGAATATGGTAAGGGCTTGACTGTCAGAGGCAGATTTGAGAAGAAGGAAAAGGCAAGAAGGACATATATAAGTCAAAGAACAAAGTCTTGAAGTGTTTTCAATGCCATATCGAATGGCATTTCAAGAGAGACGGAGACTCAGATTGAGGTTATGATTCTGCTGATCTCTTGATAGCAGCCAATAAAAAATAGTTAATATAAAAATTATTTAGTACCTACATATGCATTGATGAAGGTAAGTTTTGTTTTGATGGGTATAATCAGGCTTGTAAAGTAATTAGCATTGTAATCAGGTTGAACTAGCATGATAGTAGATGATTGAGTGTTGAGCATATTAGATCGAGCCTTATTGTTATGAATCTCACTTAGGTAAGTTGAGCTATGACCTTGGTTGTGATGTGTTGTTGTGAACTCCATTTTGGTGTGTTGTTGAACATGTGAGCGTGTTGTACCCTAGCTTTGCAATGATGTAGTGGTTGTTAATTTTGGCCATGTGCGGCGATGTTGTGGTGGAGAGTATTGCCTTGTATTATGGCAATCCATGGTGAGGATGGAGTTACCTTGTGATGGAAATAGATGTTTGATAAATGGCCATGCCCTGTTCACACGCGAGAAGTAAGATATTTTTTCTATTGTTGATAGCTTTGGCTAGGTTATTGTGCGACTCTCATTGAACCGTTAATAGCTTAGTTAGGATAGTATTTCGAGGTAGTTATAGATCTTAGAGACGTCTTTAGCTTCCTCATTAGCACATTAGTTACATTATTCATAAGCAAGATTAGATCGTACATACTTTTTTCTCACATGCTAACGACACTTTGAACATACACTTGTAGATTCTACGCAGGATATTTCATCTGGTTCCGTGTGACCCCACGAGTAGTAGGATTAGGCCCAGCTTTATAAGTGGATGTTATAATTTATTTATTTTTTACGTTTTCAAATTTCAAATGATTTATAAGCCAAGTTTTAAGTCCAAGGCTTTATCGAATTTCAATATGATGTGGATATATTTCCATTTAGCCATGTTTTCTCAGATATCAGCTTAAGATAGTTTATACATGTTTTCCAACCATGTTTATATATTGTTTAAGTTAAATGACCATTGTTTTAAAAATATGAAAAAATATTTTCAAAAGCCAATAGAGTATTGTTCCCTAAGCTTAACAACTCAGCTACGCTCAGTTCAACAAGTCTAATGGTTTCAAATAATCCCTCTTAGACTATTATCGCTACAACTCAACTTTCCTCTGCTTACGCGATACTAGGTCCCGCCAAGTAGGTTTTATCCCCTAGGTTATACCCGGCCACGGTTCTGGTTCGGAACCGAAACCGAACCAGAACCGAACCGGATGGAATCGTAGGGTTCCGGTTCCAAAACTGGAACCGAACCGAACCCTCAAACGATTCAGTTACGGTTCCACAAAATTTGGAACCATAACCTTAAAGTTTGGTTCGATTTCGGTTCCGAACCGAAATCGAACCAAAATTTTTTTATTTCTTCCCTTAAAAAATAGAGAACCGAACCGATTTTTTTGGTTCGTTTCGGTTCTGCGGTTCCAAAAAGCTGGAACCGTAACCGAACCGGTTTTGAACCAGTTCGGTTACGGTTCTAGCAACCTGGAACCATATAACCGAACCGAACCGTGACCACCTCTACCCTAGGATACATTACTGTAGATATTTTACAGTGACATCTAATATCAGTTTATGTTTTATCAGTAATACTTTGATTTATGCTTATCGAATTTATAATATCATAGCTATCATGTTGTAGACAATCAATTTTCATTATATTATTTCTAGAGAATTATTAGAAAGTCATTTCCATTATGACTACTTCCCACAGGACAAGCTCCTAATAAATTTAATAAGTAATCCTAATTTTCTAAGATTTTTTCTATTTAGTTCAAAATATAATCCTAAGTTGACTTTCACCATATTTATATCCATATTTTACCCATCTTCATTCAAATATCATATTTTTTGTTATTTTTTTTTTAAATTAATGTTCACCGTGAACAGTGAAATTCATTGCTCATTGTATTTTTTTTTAAAGGATTGAATATCAAATATATTTTTTAGGTAACTATTCACGTGAACGATGATTTTTTTAAGAGTTTGACATATCAAAATATTTTTTTAGGTATGTAAAATGATATTGTAATTGTGACTTAAAATAAAGAAACATATTATAATAAGAAAACATATTATAATCTCTCATTAAAATAAAAAAAAAACATTTGTAACACTTAATCTCTACAATTAACCTCTAAAATTAATTTTTATTATTAAATTAAAATATCTTTATAATTAATTTGGTATTAAATAAAAAACTTATTACAATAAAAATACATATTATATATACATATTATAAAAGTTAAATATTTTTAAACATCTTCATCGCGCCACATGACAGTTTCATATTAAAGCCATTAAAATAAATTAATAAATCTATTAAATTAAAATCATATTACAAAAAAATACATATTATAATTTTATAAGAATTCAATTATAACAAAAAACTTATTAGACTATCCTATTAAAATAAAAATATAAAAACACTATTAAATTATCTACAATTAACTATCTCTATAATTAATTTTTTATTATTAAATTATAAAATTAAAATATCTCTACAAAAAAAAAATTATTATTAAATTATTAAATTAAAATAATAAATTATTAACATAGGAAACTTGTTACATTTTAAAAACATAATATACTATTAAAGTAAGAATCCTATTAATTAATTAATTAATATTTTAATTTATTATTATTAAATTATAAAATTAAAATAAAAACATATTATAATAAAATAACATATTATAATTTCTCATTAAAATAAAAAAACATATGTGGCACTTAATCTATACAATTAACCTCTAAAATTAATTTTTATTATTAAATTATAAAATTAAAATATTTTTATACTTAATTTTGTATAAAATAAAATACATATTATAATTTAATAAGAACCATATTATAATAATAAAAAATTATTATTATTATTAGACATAATTAGAATAATAGAATTACTTTCATTAATTTATTTTTTTAACCTATTAATAAGCAGAAAAAGGATTAGATCTTAATTAAAAATATCTTTGTAAGATTCAAGGATAGTCATGAGTTGCCATGAGTTTTGATATCTTAAGCGAGATCTTAAAATGGATACCTACCAACAAACTATAATGGATTAATATATATATATATATATCATGATATAAACTTAAAAATTAAAATTTCTCTATTCTTTGGATCCTAATTTTAGCTAAATCTGAAGACTTCCTCCAACCACCTGGACTGTTCTCAACAGAGGTATCACGTCATCTGTGCAACAATCCAATAATCAATTGCCACGCATGCTAATATATTAAAAAACAACTAAAAATATGGGTATTAAATCATAGATGTCATTTATTAATTTGTTAGTGATACCACGTCACTCATATCTCCGTTCCACCAAAGAATTACTCGTCCCCATGACCATCTTTAGATACGGTGCCCACACGAAAACAAGTTCACTGTGGATATGCCGATAAACGGGCCACAGGCATCAAGTGTTTTAATAGAGCTTTGCCAAGACCATTTCATTTCTCTCAATGTTTCTGATATATGAAGGAAAAAAAAATCCCATCAAAAAATTTAAGCCAAGATTCTAATTGTGCATACAGAGTACAGAAAAGAAACCAAAAATTTGATATCGACCGCTATAAAATTTAAGTGAAGCAAGATTTTGTTGACTTTATATGCAAGACTCAAGGATTGGAAATGGCCACAACATGCAAATACTAGTACACAACACCAGATTTAACCAAACTTACTTTTAAACAAAAAGAGTACTCATGAGAGCTCAACAATCTTTGGCCGCTTTTGGGATTGCTTTTTCCTTGCAGATTCACTCGAGGAATCATCTTTGCTTGTCTTGGATCTTTTAGGATTCATGGGGTCCCATTTTTTATTGTCTTCATCGTCAACATCAGAATCACTGTCATCATCACTGCTGTCTTCAGTTTCTGATTCACTACTGCTGACAGGCAAAGGAATCGCTGGCTGATTACCCGCAATCGCAGATTCAGCAGCACTGACGGCCTCAGGAGTATGAAGATCAGCTATCCCTAACATTAAATCCTGTCAGTAAGATGCAACTGAATTTGTTAATGGACCAGATGCCACAATCCATCATAAGTACAAAGACAAAGACGGAGAGACCAGTAATTACCATTTCAATAATTTCAGATTCGTTTCCAGTGAGAGCTTCAATATCATGATCTTGAGCATTATCCTATATTTGGTAAATATAGGCACAAGTAAGTGGTTAAGCAAGTAAGATCTGAATCTGGATAAATGATCTAGACTTAGTAATAAGATCAACACACAAACCTTTGCATCAAGTTGGAGCCTTTTATTAGCTTCTGATATGATTCCCAAAAAATCTTTAACTTTGCCCAAAACTAGAAAACGCACAGATAGATAATTTGACACTATAAGAAATCTAGAAAACTGTAATATGACTGCACTCTGCACATCACATGAAAAACCATATCGTAAATTCGATAAACATGTTCACAGTTCAGGAAAACGCTTGAAGAACAAAATAATCCTCTAATAAGATTCTTCAACCCAACGAATGACAAAAAAGATAATATTGTATTTCTTTCTCAACTGAGAATTTCATATTTCATCCATCAAACATCATCTCTGCAATAACAAATTAAGGAGAAACAGAAAGCACATAGACCAATTTCACATAGAAGCAACAGTCATAACAAATTATCATTTGGAATCCAGCATTTTGAATGGAGAGAATTTTAACATGGAGAAACTCTTTCTGACACAAACAACAAACTCATTCAAATGAAATACAATTTCTTTTTCCTTATTTTACACATCACAATTCTTGTATTCACTCTCTGCGTTCTTATATCAATGACAGTCAATCCCCACCAAAATAAAACTAAAACGCCCTAAAGCATACTTATAACAAAACTAGACTGTTAAACCAAAAATTGCATTACTTTCCAATTGAAAAGGACTGAATCAAAATTCATAAACACATGGGTTTCAGAGTACCTTGGCTTCGGGGAACAGGTTGGCAGATGGGATTTTTATCAGGGTTTGTTTTCTTTGACTCAGTGATCAAGTCTTTCCGGCTACAAACGAGAAGCGCAGATTCTGCAAATATAAACATGAGCAGTTGAAAACCAAACTTGCGATACACATACATCGAAAGAGAGCCATGCTATAAAAGGCAGTAGGCGGGATAAGCATTTCGCTAGTTCAACCCGCCCAATCCTTGCCTAAGTACCGCCTTTGACTAGTTAAAGGGCAAGTTGACCAGTCAAACATGCAGAATTTATCTAATGGACAAAGAGTCATGACTTAAAATATCTAAGTGCCCCGTAAGCGACTGTTTGGAAAACCAGCTAAACACCCGCCCAAGCGCCCCAGAGGGGACACCTTTAACAGCATAGAAAGAGAGTATAAGCTTACCTATGGCTGAAGTCGGATAATCCTTTTGCTCCAAGTGCAAAAGATCTTTACTTGTACCTCCCATCTCCCTCTTTCTTCTTTCTTTCTCTCCCTGTGGCTAAAGAAGCACAGGAAACTTAAGGCTTAGGGTTTTAAAGACAGAAAATTCTAAGGACATACATAACTATCAAAAGCAAAAAATTTATAAATAACCCAAATTAAAACAGAACAAATCCATGTTCTTGAATTCATCATCATCACTCATTTCATTACATTTTTGTTTCACTGTTTAGTTTTTATAACCTGAATGCTTAGTTTGAAGGAAACACAAAAACAAAAACCAAAAAAATAAAATAAAATAAAAGATGAAATAAACAAATAGACAGAATATTACTTTCTACAGGAAATTATCAACTTTTAAGTGAAAAAAAAAAAAGAAAAAGAACAACCTTGCCGAAACTGAGAGCTATGGAATTTGCTTCAATGAGTAAGCTGGAGGAAGAGGAAACGGAAATAACGGCAGCAAAACCCTCGGGTAATCGGGTTCATTTAATGGGCCCTTACAAGCTTGGATTGAGCTGGGACGGTTTAGTCGGACCATTCGGGCCCAAACCGATTTAAACTTGATTCATCCCAAGTAAAAACTTGGGAAAATCTATAATACAACGTAAGGTACTACGATATTCGTGTAACAATCCAATCAATTATTGATACACGTGCTAAAATATTAAAAAAAAATAACTAAAAAGATGGATTTTAAATCTTACATGTCATTTACATGTCATTTAATAATTTGTTGGTGATATCACATCATGCATGTCTCCGTTGCACCAAAGAATTACTCATTTTTAGAGCTCTATTATATTTTATTTTTAATAAAACATAAATGCTGTTAAAAAACACGATCACCTACCAAAACTTATATTTTTATTACACAAAAACCTTGTCTATATGATAAATTCAGAAATTAACAGTGTTCTAAAAGATGGTTGCCTACATCTAAAATTTTCTATTTTTTTTTTTTTTAATTAAACTTCTCGGCTATTCTTCTTTACTTGTGTAATTAAAAGCCTTCAAACCCTACTTTTAAAATTCCCGAATTTCTTCAATTCTTTTGGTTTATCATCAAATTTACAATTTACGAAGTTTTCACATCAAAATAATATTTCATTAAATTAATTTATCAAAATTTCACCAAACCCTAAAAACGCCAAATTGAACAAAAAGAAAAATCCTAATTTTTGAATTGACTATTAGAAGATTGCAAATGAGAGTGCACAATCTCAACACCCTACAAAAGAGAGGATGTTTTCCTTTTGCTTCATGTACATAACAGGAAGTGTTTGTACTTAATTGTGGGGTGTTGGGGGATTATGAGACAACCACTTTAATTAAAATATACCAAAACAAAGGCTATCCATGGTAATTTAGAAAAGTTCATGACACTTTAGATAACTAGTTTATAAGATTTTTTATTTGGGTGACTTTTTTTTTTAATATGTGTGCCAAGTAAATATTGATAATTAATTTAAATAGTAAATATGGGGGATTTTTTTTTTTGATATTTGAAAGAGTGTATAAAATAAAAATTAGTTTTTAAATTTAATATGTGAGTGTTTACAATAATAGAGTATAGGGGTGTATAAATTTTTGGGTCAATATGCGATCCAATCCGACCTGATCCGACCCGCATTGGTTTAAAAAAATTAATGTTTTTTTGGGTTAACCTGACCCGACTCGATATTTGCGGGATGGGTCACGGGTTGATATTAAAACCCGACCCGACCTGATATTATAAGATTTTTATTATTTTTCTAAAAATTTTATAATTTTTAAAGTTTTTACTATTATTTAATTTGTTTATTACTTTTATTGTCTTGAAATTTTATATATATGATAATTTTCGGGATATAAAATAAATAGTATTTATATTTCAAAATAATTATTACATTTAATTTTTTTTTGACCAACCCGACCGGATCTCACATCTCAAATTTCATATTCGGATTTTTCGAACCGCGTGACCTGACCTGATCGGAGCTCACAAATTAAAAAAAACCGACTCGATCCGTGAACATCCCTAATAGAAAATACAAAATATTTTTGAAAGTACAAATAACTTTATCTTTTAAGTTTAATATTAGCTCATCCCCGGGAGCTACGGATGAGCAATTTCGAAAATTTCTAAGAAATGCCCACACATTTAAATATAAATATGACTGAAATATCCCTATGTTGTCCATTTTTTCCATGAAATTCAATCCGGGACTTGAATGAAGCAAAATTGAATTTAAAAACTTCAGGTTTTATAGTTTCTTTCTACAAACAAGGACTCACTTAAAATTTACCCTATAATAAAATCAAGAACAATGTTATCTATATATAATATTAGTTAATAAATTAATGGATTAACTTTCTTGTAAACTCTTAAGAAGTTATAAGTTTTCATTTTATTTGTGGATTAAAATAGGAAATTTTTATTTACAAAATAATAATAAATAATTAAGAATTCTGCTAGTATTGGAGCATGAGCTATATTTGATTTTTTTTTTTTATTCCACATATTAAAAATAAAAGAATCGATTGGGAACCAACACGATTCTTTACTTCTACGGCTCAAGATACTTTACCCAAATGATGATTAACTCTAAAAACCAATATATAATTGTTAAGTAATGAAAGAATAACAAAGCTGAAAAATGAAATAGAAAAATCAGTCCTCAATATTTTTATATCGATATTTAGTATCAGCATCTAAAATAAATTTATAACGGGAGTCTTGTATAATATATATCGAATACATATGACTTTTTAATATTTAGCAAGAGAGCATTCCTTTGGGAGATTGTTTTGAAATCTCTGATTATCTTGGCAATAATCATAAATCAAGAAATAATTTCTGACCCATTTGAACAATCTTCTTTGTAGAGGAGTTAAAGTAATGAATTTATTTGTGTTCCACCAATTTGTAGAGCTTGCTGCCCTACAAAATCTAGGGTTTCCATTCCAAACACAAGCATCAATCTTGTAATTTCCGAATGAAGCTATGAAGGGACCTTGTGACCAATCAATTTTGTCCTGTCCGCCACGTGTCGCCCAGCTGTCGCCATTCCATAGGCTAATCTTTATGCTCATTGGTTGCCATCTAGGGTATGGCACCCCTTTGTTTGCATGGTTTCTATACGTCCTTATTGGTACTGAATCCACCATGAACCTGAACATTACTAAATGGCTTTATCTCTGAAATTTTACACATTTTTAGGTTAATTTACATTTTACCCCGAAGTTTTATCGTTATAGCCTCGTTAAGTTTATAAATTTTCTTGGAAATTCTGTCTTTTCCATCCTAAAGGTTGTAAAAATTTAAAAATATTACAATATTTTTTAAGTTATCAAAATATTTTTCCCTGGAAACCTGGTAAATATTTATCAATTTTCCATCC
>SKCR01051760.1:0-37722 GCA_019454045.1 Zanthoxylum bungeanum
AATTAGACTCTATGCATCATAATCAAATTTGGGACTTGGTTCCGCTTCCTGAAGGAATTGTTCCTATCTGTAGTAAATGGGTTTACAGAGGAAGTGTGGGCCTGATGGAACGGTTGAAACCTTTAAGGCCAGACTGGTAGCTAAAGGTTTACGCAGCGGCCTGGTGTCGACTACGATGAAACTTTTTCGCCAGTTGCGATGCTAAAGTCTATAAGGATTTTGTTGTCTATTTTTGTTTACCATGATTATGATATTTGTTAAATGGATGTCAAAACGGCTTTTCTAAATGGGTTTCTTAACAAAGAAATCTATATGGAACAGTCGAAGGATTTTGTATCCAGCGAAATCTCAGACATGGTTTGTAAGCTTAAGAAGTCCATTTATGGACTTAAGCAAGCTTCACGAAGTTGGAATCTCTGATTCGACGAGATTATTAGATTGTATGGTTTTCTCAAGAATATGGAAGAATCATCATGTGTGTACCAGAAGGCCAGTGGGAGTATGAATAGTATTTTTGGTTCTCTATGTTGATGACATCCTAATCATTGGGAATGATATAGGAATGATGCAAGGAGTCAAAGCTTACCTCTGTAAGAATTTCTCCATGAAGGACCTGGGTGAAACTTCTTATATCTTGGGTATAAAGCTCTATAGGGATAGAGAAATGAAGCTTATTGGATTATCCCAATCCACGTACATAGATAAGATCTTAGAACGGTATAATTAAATACACCATTCAGACATGGCATTCATCTTACGAAGAAGATGTGTCCGCACATAGAAGATGAGAAGATTAAAATGTCTAATCAACCTTATGTCTCATGTTTGGGTAGTATAATGTATGCCATATTATGTACGAGGCCTGATATTAGCTACGAGGTTAGTGTAACCAGTAGATATTAGTCTAATCCAGGAAATGACCATTGGATGGCCGTTGAATATATCTTGAAGTATCTTAAAGGTACTAAGGATAAGTTTATAATATATGTAGGAAATGAACTGCAGGTTCATGGGTATACAGATTCTGATTTCCAATCGGATCCTGATGATAGAAATTCTACATCAGGATTCGTATTTACCCTTAACGGAGAAGCAGTTTGTTGGACAAATTCCAAACAGGGGTCTACAGCTGATTCCACCACAGAGGAGGAATATATTACTGCTTCTGAATCTGCAAAAGAAGCTGTTTGGCTTAAGAATTTTATCACAGAATTGGGAGTTGTCCCAAGTATCGAGAATCTAATTCCGTTATGCTGAGATAATACTGGTGCCATTGCGCAAGCAAAAAGAACCGAGGGCACATCAGAAATCGAAGCATGTGGAACGAAAGTACCATATCATTCGAGATATTGTGTCGTGAGGTGACAATATAATGTGCAAAGTTCCTAATGAAGATAATATAGCAGACCCACTCACGAAAGTCATACCTCTGAAGTTATTTGATAAGCATGTGGAGTCGATGGGTATTAGATACAATCGATATTGGCACTAGAGCAAGTGGGAGATTTTGTTATTGTTGGTGCTCTGAGCGTTAATTTCTTATGTATTTCCATGTAAATACTTTTGTATATATTTTTATTAATGAATAAAATAAACAGTTTCTGAATATAAATTATTTAATTATATGGTAAAGACGTAAATGACCATAGAGTGATTGGTTATGATACAGTTGCAAAAGCGTCACAACTGACATTGGGCAGTATTATAACAGCATCATTCTTTAACTGTTCATGGTCAAGGTTTGTAATTACTTGGTCTGTAAGTAAACCCTCTGAGACAGGTACGTGTCTGTAGGATACAAAAATCGGCAACGCTGTTGCAGGCTCGCGGCCCGGTCGGGAGTACGGAGTAGCCCGCGGGGGACTAAATCGGAGAATAAAGGAGTAACGCCACCCAGCGTGAACTGGGAAATAATTTAAGGCCGCACTCACCCCTCGCAAGGGAAGACCTCAAACTATTGGGTTCGAAATGGTCCCTTACTTATGTCACTTGTAATGAACGGATTCACGCAATAATATAACCAAGTCTACGCAACATACACATGCAAGAATAATCTATATCTAAGTTTGCATACAACTTATATCTAAGATTGCATACAACCTATATCTAAGTTTGCATACAACTTATATCTAAGATTGCATACAACCTATATCTAAGTTTGCATGCATAGAAGTAAATAAAATAAAAGCAAGCACGCAATCTCATGAACACATTAAGTTGATAAATGCGAAAATATGAATAAATAATAATTGTCTAAACATAAACATTGAAAAGATACAATTAAGTTCCTAACACGAAAGAAATAACTAAATCATGCATGGAGATAACATGCTATTTCTAATGAACCATGGATAAACACAAGATTTGATAAAATGAAATATGTGCGTTTCTCAAGTAGTATGTGGAGTTGTATCCCAAGTTCAGACCGCACTACCGTCCATTTGGATTCGGCTACGGAATTTACGTCCGGGTTTCCATCCGATATACCACGAGAGATAGCACAAAATCATTCATCCAACAACAATAACATACATAAACCAACAATACGCATACGGAGGAATACTAATAAATAATTGAAAGAGATGAACGAGAGTAAATAAAAGGGTGCCCTCAGGTCTTACCTTTTAAGTCGCCACTTGGAAGTGCGTTACGCGGTCGTCGGAAGGGTTAATGCTCCGCAACTCCTCCGGTTCACTGGTTCAATACTTTCCTTCGTTGCTTCACTATTTTGGGCTACTGTTTTCTATATTTTTGTTGCTGTTTCTGGTCGTTGTTTTTGGTTACTATTTGCGGTAATTTTGGGCTGTTTTGGGTGACTGTTTTTGCAGTTTGGGGACTATTTTGGTTGCAATTTTTTCGGTGGTTTAGGGGACTGTTCTGGTTGCAGTTTTTGCGGTAATACAGGGGGATTTTTGGGGGCTATGATTCACAGAAATGGGGAGGCTATTCTCTTTGTGTCTTAGGCGTGAATGTGCTAGATGGTTAAGGGTTTGGTTTGTGCTCTTTTTTATAAGAAAGGGTTAGGGTTGTCCTTATTTGGGTAGAAAAGAAATCATGCAATCATGGGGGTATCTTTTAATTAGTGTGTTATAAGGAAAATATCTATTCAATTTAGCAATATGATTTGTTTTAGTTTAGGAAAGAGATTTATGAGATTTGATTTGATTTATTTAATTTAGGCATGTGATTTATTTAAATTAGGAATGTGATTTATTTAGATTTTAACATGTGTTTAATGTGTTGGATATTTTTTGGAGGGGATTTGGTGGGCTTGGGCGTGGTGGCTTGGTGTGAGTTGCGGGGGGTTTTGGGTCGAGAATAAATTTTAAAACAGAGGTCCATCGAGCGAACCCGAGGCTAAGCAAACGAATTAAGTCCAACAAGGTATTGATTTTTGAATTTTCCCTTCCGACGTCCGTTTCCCACGACTTCCGTAACTTATTTGGTAGTGCCTCCATATGAGGCTCATCATCAGGTCTTATGCAAAAATGCAGTGCCTACATTCGCCCCCACTTTGATGGGACTTGTGCAGTGTGTGACAGTGAAAATACTATCAAAGTTATGCATGCATATTTACTTACCTGGCTCGCCTGCTGTTGCTTGACTTGCCTGTTGCTTCGAACTGAGTTGATCTGGTGGTGAGGTGCTGCGACCTCTAAGGTTCATCCCTGCAAGATACTGCGATCTCTAGGAATCATTACCGAACTGAGCTGATAAGAGGTGGTCCCCTTCTGATCCATGCTCCATTCCCGGAGTGCCATTCCCGGCATGCTATACCTCATTCCCGAGGCGTTGCGGTTGTGATAGTTGTGGTCCCCTTCCGAACCTTGCTCCATTCCCGGAGCGCCATTCCCGGCTTGCTAGTCCTCATTCCCGAGGTTATGCTCCATTCCTGGAGCACCATTCTCGGCTTGCTAGTCCTCATTCCCGAGGTTATGCTCCATTCCCGGCTAGCGAGTCCTCATTCCTGAGGTTATGTTCCATTCCCAGAGTGCCATTCCCGGCTTGCTAGTCCTCATTCCCAAGGTTATGCTCCATTCTCAGAGCGTTTTTCCACTCGGAGCGCCATTCCCGGCTTGCTAGTCCTCATTCCCGAGGTTATGCTTTCTAGTCCTCATTCTCGAGGTTATGCACCATTCCCGGAGCGCCATTCCGACTTGCTAGTCCTCATTCCCAAGTTATGCTCCATTCTCGGAGTGCCATTCTCGGCTTGCTAGTCCTCATTCCCGAGGTTATGCTCCATTCCCGGAGCGCCATTCCTGACTTGCTAGTCCTTATTCTCGAGGTTATGCTCCATTCCCGGAGCGCCATTCCCAGCAATCTAGCCCTCATTCCCGAAGAATGCTAACAATGTGGGCCTCAACCCTGGGATTCATTCCCAAACTGCTTGTCTTTGTCAATTTTTCCTTTTCTTCAAAACCTGCAAACAGAAACAAAAAATGTGTGCATGTGACGTGTATGCGTGCATGCATGGATGTGTTTTCTATTCCGATGGGTTAGGCCTTGCTTGCGCTTTTTGGTGCCTCTTGCCTACAAATGTCTTTAGTCGCCCCCTGGGCCTGTTTACAATTTTCTTCTGCCAGTTCTCTTCTGGTGATTGGTTGGTTCTCTTTTGTCTCATGTCTCAAGATATCATTTTGTCCATTATTTGCGGGGTGGTAGACTAGTCGCCCCCAGTCTTGATTTAGCTTTCTGCTCTCCACTACTTGTAATCGGTCAAGGTGAACCACGTGATGTGGCATTCCATATCATCATACAATGCTATGAAATAGTCCCAATAGTTACACATATTATTGCCCTCAAAGAATGCCCAATATTGAAACCAGAGAACCTTCAAAACATTCAACGCAACTCAAATCCAAGTATTTGAATAAATGATCTAAGCCAGACTCAAAGTGTGTGTGTGTGCAAATGTTCATTCGCAGATTCATCCCCAGGTAAGCCAACTCAATGATTCCGTAAAAAAATTGGGATCGATGGGTCAAACCAAACTAGATGTCTCAATTATGCCCTGTAGTTGCTTTTCTGTGCTCAATGTTGTATGGTTTTCTTTCTCTTTTGTCTCTTTTTTTTTCAACACATCTACCCTTTAAGGTAGCATTTCTCCTCATGGTGGTCCTAATACTCACCCATGGGTAGCTTCATACTTATCTGTTATATGTGGTTTAATTCTTTTCTTTAGAGACTTTTCTTTTATTTTAAACCATACCACACATCATAACATAAGCAAATCATGATAGACATTTAGGCGAACGGTCATTCACCGACCTATAATTTCTTCAACTAGTCACTTTGCTAACTACTCAGGTTTTCACTACTAAGAACCATAATCAAGTGCTTACGAGTCTAACATAGATCAATTACTCAAAATATCAGATAAAAGCACATCAAGAGTTTATGGTTTCTAAGATTTATCTCTAAAGCAAATGATTTCATCATCAGACTTATGCTTAAATATTAAGGAAAATGCTTGAACAAGTAGGCAAAATCAATGTCTTATGATTAATGGATGCAAGATCACAATTGAATAAGATCAGGAAAACAAACATCTCCATAATTTACAATTTTATCTTCTTCCGTCTTTTTGTTTTTTTCGGACATCAGATCCTCTAACTGCTGTAATTCTTTTTCCCATTTACTTTCCCCTTTCTGCTCTATTTCATCTTTACTATTGTTGCCCCATATCCCCATGTGGGAAGCTTGGTGGTCGTGAGTTTGGAGGACAGTGTTGTCGGGTAGGCCGGAGTTGATTATGTGGGTGGGTGGAGGTTTTCTGTGTGCGTTGGGGTTTTCTTTTTCCGGGTCGGGTATTTTATAGGAGTCGATGAGGTTTCTGGATCTCATGCCTAAGGCGGATGCATTTGTCAATTTCGTGGCCTTTTTGCTGGTGGAGGTAACAATATAGGTTTAGGACAAGGTAGCGTGGCTTTGGAAGTGGTTTAGGTTCTAAAGGACTTAGGAGTCTTGCATTTTCAGCTCTTTAAACACCTCTGACAAAGGTCTACCAAAATTGGAGAATCTTCTGTTCTTGATAGGGACGACCTCAGAAGGAGTGTGCTTGGTCCCCGAAGGTCCCCTAATGGTCTTTCTATTCCGGTTGCAGAACTTTCTACTATTGGCTATATGAGGTATGGTCAAACTGGCCACAGCGGCGGTCAAAGCTTGCAACTGCTCGGTAATCTTAATGAGATTAGTCTCCAACTGATCCATGCAAGAACCCTCGTTATCTGACTCACTCATGTTCGCTAACGGTCTTTTGACGAGTCTTCATTCCTCTCTAACCCAACGAAAATCTTTGGTGGCTTTAAAACTACTAGCATGTATGCGTGCGATGCGTGGAGTAAATAAAATGCGTGAGTTGACCATGCAGAGTATATCCTTCTGACCGTCCGAACTTTGCAAGCCCGTCAAGGTTTTCATACAAGTCGGCCCATTATCATTTTAAAGCATTCAATCATACTATTGCGAGGTGCAAACTTGTCCAAGTTGAAAAAGGCCCAACTTGTTTACACTTTTGTGATAACGTGGCTAAACAACTTCAAATGATAAGGGGCCCAAACACAAAGTGGCCCATCGGCATTTTAGAAGCTTTTGGCTCAATCGTCATAAGATACAAACTCGTCTCAGTTTAAATGGCCCAACAAGTTCACACCTCATGACAAAAAGTCCAAATGAATCCAAATGATGATGGTCCCAAACACAAGCATAAAATGGTGGCTTCTATAAGTCATACAACTGTGGTTCACATGCGGGTTTATAGGGGTGTAGACAAAGGCTCCCGCTGGCGAAGGATTGCCCACAACTAGGTCTCCCCACTCAAGGGTTCGAACGACAAGTGACCGCACCTTTTTATACCCTAAAGTACGTGCCAACGAGTGATGATACATGAATGACTGTCAAATAGATTTCTTATTGAAGTGTCATTGTGAAATGATTGGTACTCGAAGGCTTCATCAGTGTCATCTGAAACTGGTTCTTGAGGTATGTAGTTCTGGTTTTCTGTGAATTGTCTCATTTGATCTGTCATCTTATGAATGAATTCTGATTGTCTCTGAATACTTTCAAATTATTTCTGGCTTGTTTCAAGCATTGTATCCAACTTTTCTTTTCGTTTCTTGAATATATCTTCGAGCATATATAAAACCTGATCTTCCTTGATGGTTCTTGTTGTTGATGAAGATCGAAGGTAGATGGTGGATGAGATGGAAAATATGACGGTTCTTCGTACCTTGAATGATTCTGATAATTCTGCCACTCTGAAAGGTAAATACATTGATCACTCGGGTGGTTACCATCACAAATTACACATCTCCCCATTTCGTTATGTTGAACAAATGTAGAATTGCTTGGTTCTGGCATCCAGTGATAATTGTTGGGCTGGACAACAGGCCTCAGAAAACCGGACTGTTGCTCCCAGATTTGGGGTGTATATTCTAGTAAAGCTCTTGATATTTCAATCTCCCAATAATGTTCCATTTTTCAATCACCTGAAAAAAAAAGGAAAAAATAAAAATTATAGATAAAAATAAAGAAAATTAGATATAAGTAAATTAGATAACTTCAAAATTAATAACTCAAAAAAATAAGTCCCCGGCAACGGCGCCAAAAACTTGACCGGCGTAAACACACACATATAACGCAAGCGCACGTATCGTTCAAGTAGTATAAAAATATCAATCCCACGAGGACTTAATTCCTACTATTGTTATTAATTATTGATACTATTTATTTACAAATATCTAATTAAGGGAGAAGAGAATGATTGTTTGATTGGTTGAATGTGGTTTTGCAAAATAAATAAATAAATAAAAAGATAAAAGAAAATACTAAGGAAAATAACAAAAGACACAAAGATCTAAGGTTGTGAATCATTCTAATATCATTTTAAAGATGAAATGGTTATCTTAAAGTTGGGTAAAATATTGATTTATTAACTTGGAACACTAAATTATGTGTAAACCTCTGTCGATAGTCAGACACAAATACCCAGTTTAACCCAATTGTACAATATGTCTATGTCAACCAAATTATCTGGATTCATTAAGTTTGAGTCCCAATTATGGCTACCCCCGCCCGACAGGTATATTCCTATCCTGTAAAGAAATCTATTAAAGGGTTATCTATCCTTAAGGAAGATCGTGGGCTATTAAGTCTAAGGCTGAAACCTAAAATCCCCATGTCTAGTTCATTTTAGATTTATCACATCAATCTTATTGGTGATCAGACAACAAGAAGCATTAAGCTTAAGACTTAATAAGTAAACCTTTAAATTACCCAAATTATAAAATAACCCCTTATAAATCGGTGATATTAGAATTCATCACAACCCCAGATAACTAACACATAATTAGGGCTAGTAAAAACTTAAAAGTAAAAGACATAAAGTAAAAATGCTGAAAAGTAAAAGACATAAAATAAAAGCTGAAAAGTAAAATAAAATGCTAAGGTAAAAGGATCAACTTTTACTACTACTAATTTAGATATCTCCCATAAAATAATATATAAACTTGTGATAATATTACCAACCGACCAATCTGGCGGTATCCTGATTAAGTCAAATTAAGTCCAACCAGCCATTAAGTCGGTAGTATTTGTCCATAAACCAGCCATAAAAGGCGGAACCAAAATTAAATTACCAACCGACCAATCTGGCGGTATCCTTGATTATCAGGTTTAAACCAGATTAAAATTAAATTACCAACCGACCAATATATCGGTATCCTTTTTAAGTCAATATTTTAAATAGTGAATATATTATTTTTAAGGGAGATTAATCTAAATAGTAATAGTAAAAGAATTACCTTTCACCCTAGCTGGGGAAGTTACCTTCTCATGGTGAATAGTAAAAACTGTAAAAAGTAAAAAGTAAAAATTAAATTACTATTATTACAAAACGTAATTAAATTATTTACAAACTAAAAATTAAAAACTAAAAAACTAAAAAACTAAAAGAATCTAGAGAGAGAAACTCTCTCTCTAGATAGAATAGAAGAGAGAGAGTGGTACCATAAATTCTGAAATTTGAAGCTGAATTTATAGGCGCGGGTAGGCTTCGGGCGTCGCAACGCTAAGGGATATGGCGTCGCGACGCTGGAACAGTGATTCGTAGCTCAATGAGGTGATGACACGTGGCGATTCGGATAAGAGGCGGCTGAGAGGTCAATTATGACGTTGACGTGGCGACATGTGGCGAAATCGATTGTCGGCACCGTAGGATTGCGACATGTGGTGACACGTGTCACGCTGTGATTGGCTGATGATGATGTGGCACTTTGACTTGGTTGACCAGTGACGTGGATGATGACGTGGCATGACACGTGGCAAATTTGACCTTTGACTTGCTGATGTGGCTGCTGACATGGCGACATGTAGGATGACACATGGCACACGTGGCGATGATGATTGTTGGCACCGTATGATGATGACACGTGGCACGGCGCACGTTAGCATATCTTCTGTGATGGTGACACGTGGCACGGCACATTTTAGCAAAGTCAACTTTTCAGATTCTGACACATGGACCAGGCGCATGTTAGCAAAGACTCGGTGCACGTTAGGCGTCGCGACGCTAAGGCTTGGGCGTCGCGACGAGGGCAAATTATGAAAATGTCATTTTTGCCAATTTTCACTGTTTTGGCTCCAAATCACCTCCAGAATGTCCTGAAACTTTATTTATCTACAAAATAACACAAAACACATCAAAATATTCACAAACCCAAGAAACTATACAAAATATTAGGTTAAATGAGTGGGAATAGTGATAGATTTACCACTCATCACACCCCCAAACCTAACATTTTGCTAGTCCTCGTGCAAAAATAAAAAACATAAGAAATAAAATTATCTAAGCCACTTTCGTAGGGATCACGATTGCATTTACCGTATGCAACAAGCCTTTAAACCCCTAGGTGTCCCTAGTGGACGAGTTATAGTCTCGTGAGGGCTTATAGCAACGATACCCACAAACGTTTTTACAAAAGTAAAAAGTTAGTTAAAACTGATGCACACAAAAGCAAAAAGACAAGAGAAAAGAGAATAAAAGTTGTCCTCAGAGAATGTTTAGTATCAAAGTTAGAGGAACCTTCAAAATGCATATCTCTACTAAAATCCTTTTATTTGAACAACATACCTAAGTCAGACTCAAAGTGTGTGTGTGAATAGTCCAGTAAATAGCTTCGATTCTAAGTTATCAACTTAGTGATTTTGTCTCAATTCTCAATAGTTAATGGGTCAAACCAATCTGAGTATCTAAAATAGTTCTGTCTACCATAATCAACTCAGGTGAGGTAGGTAATTTTTCTGATTTTCTGATTTTTTCTTTCTTTTTATTTTTCTATTTTTTATTTATATACAATATCTTCCGTCTATGTAGCGAGTGTTGGGTCGGTGGCTCCCAAACCAGTTGGCTTTAGGGCACCAGGTGTTAAGACACCCCTACAGACTTAATTACCCAGACTTCAGATATAAATATATTTTTTGCAGCATCTTCGATCCATGTAGCAAGCTTTGGGCCAGTGACTCCCAAACCAGTTGGTTTTAAGGCACTAGGTGTTAAAACACCCTTACAGACTTAATAACCCGGATCTTAGATGCTTTATTTTTGTACATCAGAAAATATATTTTTTTTTACATACCCCACATAATAATAATTGTTGTAGACAAAAACAGATGCTCAGATAAACGGTCATTCATTAACCACCGATTATTTTAACTAGTCACTTTCTTAACTCATTATTATCTAACTACTTATTAAACTATTTTAATAGTGCATGCGAGTCTGATCTAGATAAGAAATTCAAATTAGGGATATAAGCGTAACTAACATTTATCTTTTCCTACAACTTTTTAATTAAACAAACAATCAAATCATCGGACTTTTTATGGTTTTTAAAATTTTTGATTTTTTTTTTCGATTTTGAAAACATACAAATAAACGAAATACGGAAATAAAATTACTAAAATTAAACGGAAATCATGCAAAAACGAAAAAATTTTAACGGAATTTTGTTGCATAAATGAAAAATTTTAACGGAAAGTTTTAACACAAAAGTTTTGCACCCCCAAACCTAAATTAATCATTGTCCCTAATGTGTTCAAA
Source organism: Zanthoxylum bungeanum (assembly GCA_019454045.1). Taxonomy (NCBI): domain Eukaryota; kingdom Viridiplantae; phylum Streptophyta; class Magnoliopsida; order Sapindales; family Rutaceae; genus Zanthoxylum; species Zanthoxylum bungeanum. The sequence goes on from SKCR01051760.1 coordinate 11,099, forward strand.
ACATAAACAAAAGGTAGGAATAATGGTACCGAGTTTATGCGTCAGTCTCCTCCTCGTCGCTGTCTGCCGGTGGATATGGTGGCAACTGATCCTTCGGATTCCCATGTGCAATGCAATTTGTTGGAGCAGTTGAACCATATATCCTTGCTGCGATTCCAATCTGGCGACTCTCTCAGGTAAGGTGCGAGACTGTGCTGCTCTGCGTGACTGTGAGGGTGGCTGCTGTGGAACAGCTGCAGGTGCTGACAAAGATGGTTCAGCATGTATCTGCCTCTCTACTCGGAGCTGCTGTATCAGTCGGTGAGTCAGAGCTGTTATGGGCTGCATAGGTTCTTCTTGCGGCTCAACTGGAACCATACCCAAAGTGCATAAGGAAGTGATCAGGTAAGGGTAATACAGTCCAGCTTGCGATTGGGTAGCAGCCCAAGCAATATTTGTAGAAATAAGCACTCCCACGTCAATGGATAGCCCCGTCATCAAACAGTACAACAGAACCATCCTCTCACTGGTGACAAAAGTGTTGTGGGTACCCGTAATGAGTGATTTCGTGAGGAAGTGAAACCAAACCCTCGCATCTGGTTTGAGGAACCTAGAACTCATCTTCATGTATTCCTCACTGCTGCTCATTTCCCAAGTGGCATTGGGGATACATAACTCATCTGTCAGCTGCGAAATCTCAATCTCATTCCTCATTGCCGTATAATCATCCACCTCCATCTCCGGGATCCCATAAAATTTATTGATCGTCACCGAGTCAAAGGCAACCTGTCTCCCTCTCACCATAACCTGATAAGCGACATGCTGAGCATCATTCGCTTAAAACTCTCGAACAACTGTGATGCACGCCGGTTTGGGTTGCTGACAAAGACTCTGCCAATGTTGGTCGGTAATCATCTTGTCTATGTCTGAAATATCCCATTGGTAATCTCAAAGCCCCTCTCGATGATTCCGAGCTTATTCTCATCCCCTTCTCGTAGCGCTGTTTTGCAGCCGCTGAAACAAATTTGAACCGATCAAAATCCGGTTCTACTGATGTCGAGCCCCTGGCCCTCTTCGGCATTTTTCAGAAAATCCGGCAGAGTCTCCCCTAAATTTCTGATTATCCCACACAACCTAAATCTATCTCAAAGGCCACAAACACCCCAATTCAACTCTTCACCCCCACGACTACGAATCAAATAATCAATCAACACTTCCACAACTCAAATCACATAACCAATCATCCAAATTTTCAATCTACCAAATCAATTTTACCAAATCAAATATTTTTTTATCAATTTTACCGTCAATTCTAGATTTGGTAATAGAGGATACGGATTGGCTCGGACTTGGGTTGGAGATCCGGCAATGGTCGGTCTTGTGCGGTTCTGGTGGTTCGGCTAGATGGGTGTATCGGCGGTTCTCGACCGTGCTTATCTCGGTTGGTGGGTGGTGTGGTCGATTTTGGGTTTTCTTGGTTCGGGCTTGATGTGTTCGGTGGCTCACGGCAGTGGGTGTGACAGTAGATTTTGCGGTTGGGTGTTCGGTCTTGGACGTGGGTGTATCGGCGGTGGTGATTTCGGCAGATCTGTGGTTGGCAATGGTAGTTGAAACCGGCGATGGTGAAGGTCGGCTTGGTCAAGATGGAGATTTCGGTGATGGTGATTGATTTCGAAGAAGAAGATGATGATGGGTTTGGCTCTTTGGTGAGTGGTTGCGGTTTGGGCGATAAGGGCTAGATGTGGTCGGCTAGATTTGTCGAGATGATGATGGGTGTGGCTCGGCCAAGTGGTCAAAGTGAAGGTTTTGATGTCGCGTCGTGACGCGGGATTTTTTTTTTTTTTTTTGGCAAAACCATATCTTGCGACAGATAAATCCATAGGGACACGTCTCAAGAGCTGACTCCTTACTCGGCCGTCTCTTCTGGATTGTCTTTACATCTTCGTGATTTTGTCAAATTTTGTTTTTTATGAAAATCCCGCTTGCACTGGCTTACTTTGTCCTGAAAAAAATTCCGTTTTTATTTTTCCTGCAAAACTAACACACAAAAAAAAGTTCACACAAAATATGAAAACAAATTACAACAAATTGCATGGGTTGCCTCCCTGGTAGTGCTAAATTTTTCGTCTTCAGCCAGACGTGACAGAAATTCATCTTTAAGGATGTTTCAATGTCGTTTTGGATGTCCAATTAAAGACAATCCCGTGAGCATTGCTTTTGAAGGGTCTCTTCCAACGGTAAAGTGGCAAAAAGAGTTTTGTCTCATTCAGTGCTCTTGCCACCTTTTTACTCCTTGTTGTTCCAGTGGTTCCTGCAAAGAAAGAAGGAAAATCAGGAGGTCTCGTATGATGCTTGACTTGGAATGAAAATTCCATTCTGTCAAGCTTCTGGTTGATATCTTTGATTTGTACTCCCCAAAATAGCGATGTTTCTCCTGAATGCTCTGGATATTTATTAAGGTCAGACATTTGCTCCTCCATTTGCTCTTTCTTGTTTCCATTTTTTCTTCACATATATATTTTAAAATTTTTATATTCAGCTCTTCATCTGTCATTTGTGAAATACATGTTTCAAAATTGTCAACCTGAGGATGAAAAGAAATGTCAGATTTTAGGTATTCATCCTCTGATATGACTGGAATGAATGGTTCAGATAGATCTTCTTCAAACATCATGGTAAAGTATGCTCCAAGATCTTCATTTTGAGGATTGAAAGTTTGATCCTCCGTTGTTGGTGCAGTTGGTACAAATAGATCAGCTTCATCCTCGTCAGAATTAGAATAATAAAAGTCAATTTGAGACTTCGCCGGTTCGGGCTCCTGAACTAATACCTCTGGTGGTTAATACTGCTCAGCCTCCTCCTCTGTTGAAGTGTCATTGTGAAATGATTGGTTCTCGAAGGCTTCATCAGTGTCATCTGAAACTGGTTCTTGAGGTATGTAGTTCTGGTTTTCTGTGAATTGTCTCATTTGATCTGTCATCTTATGAATGAATTCTGATTGTCTCTGAATACTTTCAAATTGTTTCTGGCTTGTTTCAAGCATTGTATCCAACTTTTCTTTTCGTTTCTTGAACATATCTTCGAGCATATATAACAACTGATCTTCCTCTGATGGTTCTTGTTGTTGATGAAGATCGAAGGTAGATGGTGGATGAGATGGAAAATATGACGGTCTTCGTACCTTGAATGATTCTGATAATTCTGCCACTCTGAAAGGTAAATACATTGATCGCTCGGGTGGTTACCATCACAAATTACACATCTCCCCATTTCGTTATGTTGAACAAATGTAGAATTGCTTGGTTTTGGCATCCAGTGATAATTGTTGGGCTGGACAACAGGCCTCAGAAAACCGGACTGTTGCTCCCAGATTTTTGGGGTGTATATTCTAGTAAAGCTCTTGATATTTCAATCTCCCAATAATGTTCCATTTTTCAATCACCTGAAAATAAAAGAAAGAAATTAAAATTACAGATAAAAATAAAGAAAATTAGATATAAGTAAATTAGATAACTTCAAAATTAATAACTCAAGAAAAATAAGTCCCCGGCAACGGCGCAAAAAACTTGACCGGCGTAAACACACACGTATAACGCAAGCGCACGTATCGTTCAAGTAGTATAAAAATATCGATCCCACGAGGACTTAATTCCTACTATTGTTATTAATTATTGATACTATTTATTTACAAATATCTAATTAAGGGAGAAGAGAATGATTGTTTGATTGGTTGAATGTGGTTTTGCAAAATAAATAAATAAATAAAAAGATAAAAGAAATACTAAGGAAAATAACAAAAGACACAAAGATCTAGGGTTGTGAATCATTCTAATATCATTTTAAAGATGAAGTGGTTATCTTAAAGTTGGGTAGAATATTGATTTATTAACCTGGTACATTAAATTATGTGTAAACCTCTGTCGATGGTTAGACACAAATACCCAGTTTAACCCAATTGTACCATATGTCTATGTCAACCAAATTATCTGGATTCATTAAGTTTGAGTCCCAATTATGGCTACCCCCCCGCCCGACAGGTATATTCCTATCCTGTAAAGAAATCTATTAAAGGGTTATCTATCCTTAAGGAAGATCGTGGGCTATTAAGTCTAAGGCTGAAACCTAAAATCCCCATGTCTAGTTCATTTTAGATTTACCACATCAATTTTATTGGTGATCAGACAACAAGAAGCATTAAGCTTAAGACTTAATAAGTAAACCTTTAAATTACCCAAATTATAAAATAACCCCTTATAAACCGGTGATATTAGAATTCATCACAACCCCAGATAACTAACACATAATTAGGGCTAGTAAAAACTTAAAAGTAAAAGACATAAAGTAAAAATGCTGAAAAGTAAAAGACATAAAATAAAAGCTGAAAAGTAAAATAAAATGCTAAGGTAAAAGGATCAACTTTTACTACTACTAATTTAGATATCTCCCATAAAATAATATATAAACTTGTGATAAAATTACCAACCGACCAATCTGGCGGTATCCTGATTAAGTCAATTAAGTCCAACCAGCCATTAAGTCGGTAGTATTTGTCCATAAACCAGCCCAAAAGGCGGAACCAAAATTAAATTACCAACCGACCAATCTGGCGGTATCCTTGATTAGTCAGGTTTAAACCAGATTAAAATTAAATTACCAACCGACCAATTTAGCGGTATCCTTTTTAAGTCAATATTTTAAATAGTGAATATATTATTTTTAAGGGAGATTAATCTAAATAGTAATAGTAAAAGAATTACCTTTCACCATAGCTGGGGAAGTTACCTTCTCATGGTGAATATTAAAAACTGTAAAAAGTAAAAAGTAAAAATTAAATTACTATTATTACAAAACGTAATTAAAATTATTTACAAAACTAAAAATTAAAAACTAAAAAACTAAAAAAACTAAAAGAATCTAGAGAGAGAAACTCTCTCTTTAGATAGAATAGAAGAGAGAGAGTGGTACCATAAATTCTGAAATTTGAAGCTGAATTTATAGGCGCGGGTAGGCTTCGGGCGTCGCGACGCTAAGGGATATGGCGTCGCGACGCTGGAACAGTGATTCGTAGCTCAATGAGGTGATGACACGTGGCGATTCAGATAAGAGGCGGCTGAGAGGTCAATTATGACGTTGACGTGGCGACACGTGGCGAAATCGATTGTCGGCACCGTAGGATTGCGACACATGGTGACACGTGTCACGCTGTGATTGGCTGATGATGATGTGGCACTTTGACTTGGTTGACCAGTGACGTGGATGATGACGTGGCATGACACGCGGAAAATTTGACCTTTGACTTGCTGACGTGGCTGCTGACGTGGCGACATGTAGGATGACACATGGCACACGTGGCGATGATGATTGTCGGCACCGTATGATGATGACACGTGGCACGGCGCACGTTAGCATATCTTCTGTGATGGTGACACGTGGCACGGCGCATTTTAGCAAAGTCAACTTTTCAGATTCTGACACATGGATCAGGCGCATGTTAGCAAAGACTCGGTGCACGTTAGGCGTCGCGACGCTAAGGGCTTGGGCGTCGCGACGCGGGCAAAATTACGAAAATGTCTTTTTGCCAATTTTCACTGTTTTGCTCCAAATCACCTCCAGAATGTCCTGAAACTTTATTTATCTACAAAATAACACAAACACATCAAAATATTCACAAAAACCAAGAAACTATATAAAATATTAGGTTAAATGAGTGGGAAATAGTGATAGATTTACCACTCATCAGACACGGAAATCGAGACACTGTTCCAAGCTCGCGGTCCGGTCGGGAGTACAGAGTAGCCCGTAGGGGACTAAACTGGAGAATAAAGGAAACGCCACCCTGCGTGAACTAGGAAATGATTTAAGGGCGCACTCACCCCTCGCAAGGGAAGACCTCAAACCGTTGGGTTCGGAATGGTCCCTTACTTATGCCACTTGTAATGAACGAATTCGCGCAATAATATAACAAAGTCTACGTAACATACACATGCTAGAATAACTTATATCTAAGTTTGCATACAACCTATATCTAAGTTTGCATGCATAGAAGTTAATAAAAAAAAAGCAAGCACGCAATCTCATGAACACATTAAGTTGATAAATGCGGGGAAATATGAATAAATAATAATTGTCTAAACATAAACATTGAAAAGATACAATTAAGTTCCTAACGCGAAAGAAATAACTAAATCATGCATGTAGATAACGAGCTATTTCTAATGAACCATGGATAAACACAAGATTAGATAAAATGAAATATGTGTGTTTCTCAATAAGTACGTGTAGTTGTATCCCAAGTTCAGACCGCACTACCGTCCATTCGGATTCGACTACGGAATTTATGTCTGGGTTTCCATCCGATATACCACGAGACATAGCACAAAATCATTCATCCAACAACAATAACATACATAAACCAACAATACGCATGCGGAAGAATACTAATAAATAATTGAAAGAGATGAACAAGAGTAAATAAAAGGGTGCCCTCAGGTCTTACCTTTTAAGTCACCTCTTGGAAGTGCGTTACGCGGCCGTTAGAAGGGTTAATGCTCCGTAACTCCTCCGGTTCACTGGGTCAATACTTTCCTTCGTTGCTTCACTGTTTTAGGCTGCTGTTTTCTCTATTTTTGTTGTTGTTTTTGGTTACTGTTTGCGGTAATTTGGGGCTGTTTTGGGTGATTGTTTTTTCAGTTTGGGGACTATTTTGGTTGCAGTTTTTTCGGTGGTTTAGGGGACTGTTCTGGTTGCAGTTTTTGCAGTAATGTAGAGGGATTTTTGGGGGTTGTGATTCACGGCAATGGGGAGGCTATTCTCTTTGTGTCTTAGGCGTGAATGTGCTAGGGAGTTAAGGGTTTGGTTTGTGCTCCTTTTTTTAAAAAAGGGTTAGGGTTGTCCTTATTTGGGTAAGAAAGAAATCATGCAATCATGAGGGGTATCTTTTAATTAATGTGTTATAAGGAAAAGATCTATTCAATTTAGGAAGGTGATTTTTTTTAGTTTAGGAAAATGATTTATTGGATTTGATTTGATTTATTTAATTTAGGCATGTGATTTATTTAAATTAGGAAGGTGATTTATTTAGATTTTAACATGTGTTTAATGTGTTGGATATGTTTTGGAGGGGATTTGGTGGGCTTGGGCGTGTGGAGATTGGTGGTGTGTGGGCTTTGGCGTGTGGCTTGGTGTGGGTTGCGGGGCTTTTGGGCTGAGGATAAATTTTAAAATAAAGGTCCATCGAGCGAACCTGAGGCTAAGCAAATGAATTAAGTCAAACAAGGTATTGATTTTTGAATTTTCCCTTCCGATGTCTGTTTCCCGAGACTTCCGAAACTTATCGGGTAGTGCCTCCATATGAGGCTCATCATCGGGTCTTATCCAAAAATACAGTGCCTATAGTCGCCCCCACTTTGATGGGACTTATGCAGTGTGTGACAGTGACAATCCTATCAAAGTTATGCATGCATTTTTACTTACCTGGCTCGCCAGCTGCTGCTTGGCTTGCTTGTTGCTTCGAACTGAGTTGATCTAGTGGTGAGGTGCTACGACCCCTAAGGTTCATCCCTGCAAGATGCTGCGATCTCTAGGAATCATTACCGAACTGAGCTGATAAGAGGTGTCCCTTCCGAACCATGCTCCATTCCCGAAGTGCCATTCCCGGCATGATATACCTCATTCCCGAGGCGTTGCGGTTGTGATAGTTGTGGTCCTCTTCCGAACCTTGCTCCATTCCCGGAGCGTCATTCACAGCTTTCTAGTCATCATTCCCAAGGTTATGCTTCATTCCCGGAGCGCTATTCCCGGCTTGCTAGTCCTCATTCCCGAGGTTATGCTCCATTCCCGGAGCGACATTCCTGGCTTGCTAGTCCTTATTCCCGAGGTTATGCTCCATTCTCGGAGCGACATTCCCGACTTGCTAGTCCTCATTCCCGAGGTTATGCTCTATTCCTAGCTTGCTAGCCCTCATTCCCGAAGACTGCTAACAATGTGGGCCTCAACCCTGGGATTCATTCCCGAAACTGATTGTCTTTGTCGCATTTTCCTTTTCTTCAAAACCTGCAAGCAGAAACAAAAAATGTGTGTATGTGACGTGTATGCAAGGATGTGTTTCCTATTCCGATGGCTTGGGCCTTGCTTACGCTTTTTGGTGCCTCTTACCTACAAATGTCTTTAGTCGCCCCTTGGGCATGTTTACAATTTTCTTCTGCCAGTTCTCTTCTGGTGATTGGTTGGTTCTCTTTTGTCTCATGGCTCAAGATCTCGTTGTGTCCCTTATTTGCGGGGTGGTAGACTAGTCGCCCCCAGTCTTGATTTAGCTTTCTACTCTCCACTGTTTGTAATAGGTCAAGGTGAACCATGTGATGTGGCATTCCATATCATCATACAATGCTACAAAATAGTCCCAATAGTTACACATATTATTGCCCTCAAAGAATGCCAAGTATTGAAACCAGAGAACCTTCAAAACATTCAACGCAAATCAAATCCAAGTCTTTGAATAAATGATCTAAGCCAGACTCAAAGTGTGTGTGTGCAAAAGTTCCTTCGCAGATTCATCCTCAGGTAAGCCAACTCAATGATTTCATCAAAAAATTGGGATCGATGGGTCAAACCAACCTAGATGTCTCAATTATGCCATGCAGTTGCTTTTCTGTGCTCAATGTGGTATAGTTTTCTTTCTCTTTTATCTCTTTCTTTTCTTTTTTTTTTCAACACACCTACCCTTTAAGGTAGCATTTCTCCTCATGGTGGTCCTAATACTCGCCCATGGGTAGCTTCACGCTTATCAGTTATAAGTGGTTTAATTCTTTTCTTTAGAGACTTTTCTTTTATTTTCAACCATACCACACATCATAACACAAGCAAATCGGGATAGACATTTAGGCGAACGGTCATTCACTGACCTATAATTCTTCAACTAGTCACTTTGCTAACTACTCAGGTTTTCACTACTGAGAACCATAATCAAGTGCTTACGAGTCTAACATAGATCAATTACTCAAAGTATCAGATAAAAGCACATCAAGAGTTTATCGTTTCTAAGATTTATCTCTAAAGCAAATGATTTCATCATCAAACTTATGCTTAACTATTAAGGAAAATGCTTGAACAAGTAGGCAAAATCAATGTCTTATGATTAATGGATGAGAGATCCCAATTGAATAAGATCAGGAAAACAAACATCCCCATAATTTGCACCTTTGTCTTCTTTCGTCTTCTTGCATTTTTCGAACATCAGATCCTCTAACTGCTGTACTTATTTTTCCCATTTACTTTCCCCTTTCTGATCCGTTTCATCTTTACTATTGTTGCCTATATCTCCATGTGGGAAGCTTGGTGGTCGTCAGTTTGGAGGACTGTGCTATCGGGTAGGCCGGAGTTGATTATGTGGGTGGGTTGAGGTTTTCTGTGTGCGTTGGGTTGTTCTTTTCCAGGTCGGGTATTTTATGGGAGTCGTTGAGGTTGTGGATCTCATGCCTAAGGCGGATGCATTTATCAGTTTCATGGCCTTTTTGTTGGTGGAGGTAACAGTATAAGTTTAGGTCAAGGTAGCGTGGCACAGGGTTTGGAAGTGGTTTTGGTTCTAAGGGACTTAGGAGACATTGCCTTTTCAGCTCTTTAAACACCTCTGACAAAGGTCTACCAAAATTGGAGAATCACATGTTCCTGATAGGGGCGACTTCAGAAGGAGTGGGCTTGGTCCCCGAAGGTCCCCTAATGGTCTTTCTATTCCGGTTGCAAAACTTTCTACTATTGGCTATATGGGGTATGGTCAAACTGGCCACAACGGTGGTCAAAGCTTGCAACTGCTCGGTAATCTTAGTGAGATTAGTCTCCAATTGATCCATGCGAGAACCCTCGTTATCTGACTCACTCATGTTCGCTAACGGTCTTTTGACGAGTCTTCATTCCTCTCTAACCCAACAGAAATCTTTGGCGGCTTTAAAACTACTAGTTAGCATGTATGCGTACGATGCGTGGAGTATATAAAATGCGTGAGTTGATCAAACAGAGTATATCCTTCCGACCGTCCGAAATTCGCAAGCCCGTCAAGGTTTTCATACAAGTCGGCCCATTATCATTTTAAAGCATTCAATCATACTATTGCGAGGTGCAAACTTGTCCCAGTTGAAAAAGGCCCAACAGGTTTACACTTTTGCGATAACGTGGCTAAACAACTTCAAATGATAAGGGGTCCAAACACAAAGTGGCCCATCGACATTTTAGAAGCTTTTGCCCCAATCGTCATAAGATACAAACTCATCCCAGTTTAAATGGCTCAACAAGTTCACACATCATGACAAAAAGTCCAAATGAATCCAAATGATGATGGTCCCAAACACAAGCATAAAAGGGTGGCTTCTATAATTCATACAACTATGGTTCACATGCGGGTTTATAGGGGTGTAGAAAAAGGTTCCCGTTGGCGAAGGATTGCCCACAACTAGGTCTCCCCACTCAAGGGTTCGAGCGACCAAGTGACCGCACCTTTTTTATACCCTAAAGTACGTGCCAACGAGTGATGATACATGAATGACTGTCAAATATATTTCTTATTGAAGATTCCCTAAAGGGAGGGTGGAGGAAACACCAGTTTCTTCCATATTTTGGACCTTAGCTCCATGGAACAATATGCTACTGCTGAAACATAGAAGAATTGAAATCTTAGATCAAAACACTATGTATGGATGGTATGAACTGCTTAAACAAGAATTCTTGAACAGCGAACCACCAGAGCTATTACTAACTACATAAAAAATTTCCATTAATGAAAGATAAAGATGTAAATCTATTGGAAAATCAAAAATACGCATGTCGGATGAAATGGTTGTTGCTATCTGCTCCAATAACGAATCATTGGTTTAACTGAATAACTAAATAAAATAGATAGACCCTTCTCTTCGTCTCAGGTCGATGGATCTTCTCAATTGGAAGATCCCCTATATGGATCTTCTCTTAAATACCCTTGCCTCTTTGGCTCTTATCGCCTTGGTGACAGGAATAAACAATAGGTCCTCCAAATTAGTCCATCACGGTAAGCTTCGAGTAAATGATTATCTAGGTGCCTTCACAGCTTTTCCTTTCAGCTATAGAAAGGTAGTGAATGAATGAAGACACCAAACCATTACCTAGCTCTAATAATGCCTTTGGTTAAACCCCTTGGACCCAACCCACTTGCAGACACAGTTAACTAAAACGAAAATCACAAACATTACAAGACATTTTTTCGGGGCCTATTCTCTATCCCCAGTGGAGTCGCCAGACTGTATGACACAGAAATCGACGACGTTGTTCCAGGCTAGTGGCCCGGTCGGGAGTACGAAGTAACCCGTGAGGGATTAGACCGGAGAATAAAGGAGTCGCCACCCAGCGTGAACTGGGAAATGATTTAAGGCCGCACTCACCCCTCACAAGGGAAAACCTCAAACCGTTGGGTTCGGAACGGTCCCTTACTTATGCCACTTGTAATGAACGGATTCGCGCAATAATATAACCAAGTCTACGCAACATACACATGCAAGAAAAACTTATATCTAAGTTTGCATACAACCTATATCTAAGTTTGCATACAACCTATATCTAAGTTTGCATGCATAGAAGTAAATAAAATAAAAGCAAGCATGCAATCTCATGACCACATTAAGTTGATAAATGCGGAAATATGAATAAATAATAATTGTCTAAACATAAACATTGAAAAGAAACAATTAAGTTCCTAACGCGAAAGAAATAACTAAATCATGCATATAGATAACGAGCTATTTCTAATGAACCATGGATAAACACAAGATTAGATAAAATGAAATATGTGTGTTTCTCAATAAGTACGTGTAGTTGTATCCCAAGTTCAGACCGTACTACCGTCTATTCGGATTCGACTACGGAATTTATGTCTGGGTTTCCATCCGATATACCACGAGACATAGCACAAAATCATTCATCCAACAACAATGACATACATAAACCAACAATACGCATGCAGAAGAATACTAATAAATAATTGAAAGAGATGAACGAGAGTAAATAAAAGGGTGCCCTCAGGTCTTACCTTTTAAGTCGCCTCTTGGAAGTGCGTTTCGCGGCCGTCGGAAGGGTTAATGCTCCACAACTCCTCTAGTTCACTGGTTCAATACTTTCCTTCGTTGCTTCACTGTTTTGGGCTGCTGTTTTCTCTGTTTTTGTTGCTGTTTCTGGTGATTGTTTTTGGTTACTGTTTGCGGTAATTTGGGGCTGTTTTGGGTGACTGTTTTTGCAGTTTGGGGACTGTTTTGGTTGCAGTTTTTTTGGTGGTTTAGGGAACTGTTTTGGTTGTAGTTTTTGCGGTAATGCAGGGGGATTTTTTGGGGCTATGATTCACGGCAATGGGGAGGCTATTCTCTTTGTGTCTTAGGCGTGAATGTGCTAGGGGGTTAAGGGTTTGGTTTGTGCTCCTTTTTATAAGAAAGGGTTATGGTTGTCCTTATTTGGGTAGGAAAAAAATCATGCAATCATGGGGGGTATCTTTTAATTAGTGTGTTATAAGGAAAAGATCTACTCAATTTAGGAAGGTGATTTGTTTTAGTTTAGGAAAGGGATTTATGGGATTTGATTTGATTTATTTAATTTAGGCATGTGATTTATTTAAATTAGGAAGGTGATTTATTTAAATTTTAACATGTGTTTAATGTGTTGGATATTTTTTGGAGGGGATTTGGTGGGCTTGGGCGTGTGGCTTGGTGTGGGTTGCGGGAGTTTTGGGCCGATGATAAATTTTAAAATAGAGGTCCATCGAGCAAACCCGAGGCTAAGCAAACAAATTAAGTCCAACAAGGTATTGATTTTTAAATTTTCCCTTCTGACGTCTGTTCCCGCGCCTTCCGTAACTTATCGGGTAGTGCCTCCATATGAGGCTCATCATCGGGTCTTATGCAAAAATGTAGTGCCTACAGTGTCGTATATTGGAATGTTGGATTCTAATGGTTTCTCAATGAACCATGAGTCTCGGGAGACTCATATAGACACGTAGGTATTTATATCGGATAAACAATGAACGACTCACCGAAGATTCTTAATAAGTGGCCATAGTGATCATTCAACATGAGATGCCACTGTGGATATATGAGGTATCCTCCACATTTTGATGGCAGTCATGTCACTGATCTATTTAGATCAGACCTCCGCCTGTTCTTTGGGTGTGGACTGATCATCAGGATATCTTGTGCGTATCAAGATAGGATTCGTCAGTTCTATGTACAGAGCATACGTTTCCATTATAGAATTAGCAATCGGTTAAATCCATGGGCCCGTGGTACATCGTAGAAATCAGTTCTAACTATTATTTAAGAGATTGCTAATAGAATCGTCGACGAGATTATACTTAAAGAGATTTGATGTTTATATCTATATCTCTAGGATAATCCGGATACCTGAGATAGAAGAATTATACGTATGTAGTGACCTCGACCAATATGGTTCAGAGATTTTATTCGTGTTCGTCATAATTTACGGGTGGGTACATTATTGACACGAAATTGGATTTCATGATGGATATGCTTGAACCTAGAGAGTCTCACTAATGAGATATACTCGTAGGGTACTATTGCAACTTTTATAAATAATACTGATTATTTATAAGTCGTTTAACGGTTAAACGAAGATACATGCTTTTGAGATCTTATCGGCCATTTATTAAATGTCGAATTGTGATATTTGACATTTATTATTAATATATGTATTTGATTATTTAATGTAAATATAATACATATATTTAAGATATTTGTATTTAATTATTTGATTATTTAAATGTTAAATAATTAAATTAATTAAATTAATTAAATATTTAATATCTAGTTTACTTTAATTAAAGTAAGCTAAATGGCTTTATTTGATTGGTTTTCTTGGCCAATTTTGATTGGTTTGAATGTCATGATTTAATTGGTTTATTTATGATAAACATCAAATTGTTTGATGGTTTATAACCACAAATATTTATTAAATCATTTTCCATTAATTGAAATTAAATAGAAAATAAATGGCTATTATTTTTCCTATTTTTCGTGGCTATTGGAAAAATATATATAATGCCATTTTTTCTTTTTTGTTTCATATTCCATGAACCCTAAAAATCAAATACAAAGAGAGAAAGAGAAAAGGAGAAAAAAGAAAGGAAAAGCTTGAAAATCAAGGGTTTTGGTAAGTTTTGCTTACTTTTTCCTTCATGAAAATTGTTTCTATTTTACTAAGCCTCAACATGTGTAGCTTAGTTTGTTCTCTACTCTTTTATGGATGTGATTTGATGATTGGGAACTTGGATGAAAGATGGAAGCATGTATATTGTTTTAGATTGCTTTAAATTGTTTATTAAGCATTCTTTTTATCCATATTGATGGAAGTTTCCATTCTAGAGTTACTTAGCCACTAATGATTGACCTAGAATTTTTCTTGAGTTATTTCATGATGGTGAGACTTGATTGGTGTTGTGAGAATTGAATTAAAGTATTGAATTTAATTAATTTGGTGTTAATTTTGTTAATTTGTGAAATTGTAAAATTAGGGTTTTTAACCTTCACCAAATTTGGGAATTTTCATATATGTGATGAGATTTGATGTATATATGATGTATATTAAATTTGGGAATTTTTGGATTTGATCTTGACATGTTTTGAACAAAAAGGACCAAATTGTAAATTCTTGAAAGTTTAGGGACCATTCGGCAAATTCTGGAAATTCGGTTTCTATGAGTTACAAATTGTATATTCATGTATTAGACATGTATAAATCATTTTGGGATTGATTTGGAATCAATTAGAATTGTATTTGACAATTTTGGACTAAAATGATTAAAATACAAAGTTTTGGGGCAAAACGGTAATTACTGAAAAATATGATTTTTGGGTAAAAATTTCAGTTTTTAAGTATTGAGTAATTAAGATGAATTAGTTTATTTTAATTACCCAAGAAAAAAATTGAAATCGGAAAATTTTGATTTTCCGTGTTCCGCTGCGTTTACCCGAATTACCGCCCGAAACCCCAACAGTGTGACGGTTTCCCCCGCTTCAGCCCAATATAGTGGATATGTACACGGTCTCCCATACAGTGCCTCGAAAGGAGCCATATCGATACTGAACTAATAATTGTTTTTATAAGCAAACTCTACCAAAGGTAAATGATTATTTCATCCATTCTGAAAGTCCATAATGCAAGCTCTAAGCATGTCCTCGAGGATCTGTATAACTCTCTCTGATTGCCCATCCATCTGAGGGTGAAACACTGTATTGAAATTCAATTGTGTCCCTAGGGAATCCTGCAAACTCCTCCATATCCGAGATGTAAACTGTGTATCTCGATCTGAAGTGATAGATAAAGGAATCCTATGAAATCGAACTATTTGATCTGCATATAATTTGCCGAGTTTTGTTAGGGAGTATATCATACTAATAGGAACGAAGTACGTAATCTTAGTCAGCCTGTCAACAATCACCCAAATGGCATCAAACCCTCTGTTGCATCCTCAGCAAACCCGACACAAAGTCCACAGTGACGTGGTCCTATTTCCACTCGATAACAGGTAAACGTTGTAGCATTCCAGCTGGCCTCTAATGCTTCATTTTTACCTGCTGACACGTCATACACTGAGATACGTACTAAGTGACATCATGTTTCATACCTTCCCACCAATACTGTCTCTTGAGATCCTTATACATCTTAGTGCCTCTCGGGTGTACTGCTAACCTAGATCGATGAGCTTCTGACAGAATAGTCTCTCTGAGTTCTGCGTCATCACAGAACTTGGCGTTGTGTCTAGTATTATGGATTCGATTCCATTGTACTGTGATAATAATGGAGCCATTGCACAGGCTAAGGAGCCGACGATGCATACCAAGTCTAAACACGTGGAAAGAAAATACCGCATAATTAGAGAGATAATTGAACGAAAAGACATAGTAGTCTTGAAGGTTCAAGGACTAGACAATATAGCAGATCCACTTACAAAGTATTGCATATGTAAAAGATAAATGGTTAGTTAAAAGTTGATAAAGTTGAATTTGTAACTTGGTAATGTTGAAAAGTTCCAAGTATGTTTGACTTTATGTTTTGTTTGTTGCAAGAGCATGGTTACTCACTGAGTTTTATAACTCACACCAAACCAATTTGTAGTTTTGCAGGTTAGCTTCCGAAAAGGTCAACCACATCAGCTTTGGAAGTCATGCTCGAGACGTGGATTACCCAAGCGGCAGTCACCATCGCAAGTTTCCTGGGATAAGCTTTAGAAGTGTAGGATTTGGGGTTAATATCTTATTTTTCGTGCTGAACACATTGTTTGTAAATCCTAAGTAAATGTTTTGATTTCTTATGATGTTGTGGGCAGAGCCCTTGAGTGTTGATAGATGATATGGGCACAGAGCCCTTAGGTGATGATTTTGATGTGTTGGTATGGACCTGAGGTCTATTTTGATATATGATGTTTATTTCAGGTTCGTTTTCATACTGGACTGAGATCCAAGTTGTCCAGTTTTAGGATATATCATGCCAGAAATTTTTGTAAATTTAGAGGCTTATGGAGATGGGTCAATCCTGTCGGTAGCATCTCGCCTCTGGCGCGGTTTATATTTTGAAAATAGAGAAATTTACTTTATTAAAAGTCGTGTTGATTCTGATTCTGATTTTATTTTTGCTTTATTAAAAGTTGTTTGTCTTATTTACTTTTGTAAATCAGTATCCATATCTACTTTTACTTTATTAAAAGTTATTTGTTTTATTTATTTTTACTTCTTATATAAAGAGGTAGTTTGCAAATTTGAAGGTAAGATCATTTGAGCCTCTTTCATCTCTTTCTTTATTTCCCTTTCAGCATACCATCCTCTTTTCTTATAATAGAGTTATCCTTTTAGTAGAATATGTTGGGGTTTTGGGCAAAGGGCGCGGCGGAAGCGCTGTTCGGGTGAAATCGTAATTTTAAAACTTTTTAAATTACCGAATGAATTATTCAATATCCAATATGAATAATTCATTCATATTTCACCTAAAAATATTTATTCGATATCAAATAGTGACATAAATAGTTAAGAAATATCGCGAAACTTTTACGAAAATATTTTTCCGCAAAATGGCATAAAACACGTTTTTGACCGAACCAACTACCCAATACACAGGGCTACCCAGGTCAGCCCCAATAATATTAGGGCAGTTTATGGGCTGCCCAAACAGTGACAAATTCTAGGCATTACAAGAGTGGTCATAACACTCTAGAATGGCAACATATCATCAAATGATCAAATGGGATAATATTATAATAGTATCACCCAAAACAACTTCACACATGCTTAAAACCTTCCAATTCATCCTCCAAACCATAAAGCCCCAATTTTTTAGAAAAGACGAAACCCTAGAATCAATCTAGATAATCAAGAAACAAGAAACATGCTTTCTAGGCTTGAGGACATTGAGGATTACCTTTAATCTCATAATTTCCTAAGTTTTTTCTTGATTTATCTTCATTTTCCCCTTGAATCATCAAACAAACTTTGAGAGAATTTTTGGAGGACTAGGTTCGGCCAAGCTTCCATTGGAAGCCAAAAGAAAAACATTTTACTTTAAAAATGGTAGTGACCGACTTTCCAAGGGTATAATGGTCATTTGTGCAATTTAAATCAATTAAACATAATTAAACTTTATGTTAACAAATCAAATTTGCACACCTAAAGTTTAATTAAATCATGCCACATGCAACCAATTATAATTAAACATTTATCATAACTATTTTGAAAAAAGTTTATCATTTAATTATTTAAATATTTAACATTTAAATATCTAAATAATTAATTAATATAATTGTTATTATATATGTATTTTTATTTACATTAAATAACAAATACATATATTTATGGCATGTTGCAAAAACTCATTTGACAATTAATTAATGTGTATCTAATCAAATTATGTATCAAATACAAATACACAATAATTACGATTGACCAAAATTTCCGAAAGCATGTGTTTTCGTTTAACCGTTTATACAACTCGAATTAACTCATTTAATTCGGTGAAGTATTATGAATAATCTGTAATATTCATAACGCGTTGCCGAAGTGCTCAACAAGTAAACTTCATATTGTGGGACTCTCTAAGTCTTGGTTTATCCGTCACGAAATCCAATTTCGTGTCCATAATTTACTCATGAATTATGACGACCACGGATAATCTCGCTAAACTATGCAATACGAGGTCATTGCATATGTATAATCCATATGTCACAGGCTATCCATATTATACCTGGGATATAGATAAGAACGTCGAATCCATTCGGTATAATATAGTCGACTTTCAAATTTACGATCTCTAAATAACACTCGGAACTAATTTCCGAAGTTATACCACGACCATGGATTTACTAGATCGTAAACACGTGACGATACATATGCCCTGTACACAGGACTGGCAGATCCTCTCTTGATACGCACTGAATATCATGAGCATCAGTCCACACCCAACTAACAGGCGGAGGTATGATCATGAATATATCAGTGACATGACTGTCATCAAAGTGTGGAGGATAACTCATATATCCACTGTGGTATCTCAAGTCGAAAGACCACTATGCTCGCTTAACTCGAGAAGATTCCTATTGACGTTGGTGTATATTAGGAAATCTTCATTGAGTCGTTCAATGTTTATCAAATAAACACTTATATGTCTATACGAGTCTCCTGAGATTCATGGTTTATTGGGATAAACCATCGGACCAAGTCACGATATACTGTTAGGGTTGGTGCTCTGAGCGCCAATTTTATTAAGTATTTCCTTGTAAATACTAATGTAACGTTTTATTATGAATAATATGAACAAATTCTTTTATATAACTTCTTCTTTGATATGGTAAAGATATAACCGACCTTAGAATAATTAGTTATGATACTGTTGCAAAAACGTCGCAACTGACATTGAGTTGTATCATGACGTCATTCTTAAAATATCAAATTGTGATATTTGACTTATATCATTAATATATATATTTGAGATATTTAATGTAAATATATTACTTATATTTAAAATATTTCCATTTAATTATATAAATGTTATATGATTAATTTAATTAAATTAACAAATATCTTATGACATGATTTAGCTTTTTTAAAGTTGGAAATGGCAAGTTATTATTGGAACACTTTTTTGATAACTTTATCAAAATTAAAGTGTGACTTTAAATTATTAAAATGTAGACCAATAATTATTGAACAAAAAATTAATAATTGTTATTTATTTTTTAAAGCCAAAATTCAGCAATTGAGTGTTAGATTTATCAAAAATTATTTTGATTCATTCCTTCACTCACGCAACATCAATAACAAAATTACAATGAAAGAATTGAGAGCATTTGGTGAGAAAGGAAAAGAAAAATAAAGGTAAAAGCTTGATTTTGTAAGTTCTTTTCACATTTCTTCCTACATGAAAAATATTTCAATAATTCTTACCTTCAATTGTGTTGTTAAGAACATGCCTCTACTCTTTTAGCTTGTAATTAAATTTGTTGGATGGTTGTTGGATGTGTTTATGCATGTAGAATTAATTTATTAGTTTATTAATGTAATTAAACTTAATAAATTAATTAGAAAATTAAAGTTACCATTCTAGAGTTAATAAGCCATTCATATTTAGCCTAGAATTGTTCTTGATTAATTTCATGATGGTGAGAATTAATTGGTATGGTAATTTGAAGATTAAATTATTGAATTTCATTAATTTAGTGTAAATTGCTAATTTGAGTGATTTGTGAAATTAGAGTTCTTAACCCACTCAAATTTTGGGACATTTCATATATATACTTTAATTGGATGTATATTTTATGCATGTAAAATTTGGGATTATTTGGATTTGATCTTGATGTGTTTTGAACAAATTGGGCCAAATTGTAATTAACTAAAGTTTTGGGCTATTTCGGTAATTTACAGAAATTCTGGGCAGTTTGCGCAATTCTCGAAAATATTCTGGTTTTGTTGCAATTTTGTAAAAATTATTTCGGGATTGATTTGGAATCAATTAAATATGTAATTGACATATTTAAAACTAAAATAATTAATTTGTAAAGGTTTGGGGTAATTTTATAATTAAAAGAAATATGATTTCTTGGGTTATAATTTCATAATTTAAGTATTGGTCAATTAAATAAATAAGTTTATTTAAATTTTCCAAGAAAAATTTAAATAATCATAAAAATCATTTTTCTACGTTCTGCTGCGCTAACCCTGTAATTCCTAAAAAAACCTCAACACAATGGTATCAGAGCGAGTCTGATTCTGGAACCCCGATATATGATTATACCTTGAAAATTCAATATTGACTTTAATCTTGACTTTAATGCATGCTTGTATTTATTTAGTTTGATTAAATAAATTAAAAAACATCTTTAGCGGAAAATCTCTATTTAAAATAAGGTTTATAATTTAATATGTATTTGATGCATATTAATCGGTCCGTCTTGTCAATATCGCTTATCGATAAATTTTATGCGACTATATCCGAGAACTTGCCAAAGTTGTGAGGATATGGCCGGTAGAAATTTATCTGTACCGGATACATTTGATATTAGGTGAATTCAAGCGAAAGCGCAATCCTGAATGTGCCAAAGCTGTCAGGGTTGCGTAAGTATCTTGAATTCATCATTGACAAGTTTGACCTTGGTACGCCTCCTTGTGAACGTGCCAAATCTGTCACAACGAGAAACGGCAAGGACCGAAAACCCATGAGTCACTATTGAGTGATCGACAATGTGTTGTCTACCTAAATGAATATACGTAGGCGAGAACGTGCCAAAGCTGTGAGCTGAAATATATTCATGGGGTCCACCTTTCACTATTATGTTATGATTTGATTATCGCATGTTTTGTATTCTGTTTGGGGATTACAATATTGCATGAAATAGTGGGAGTGGTATTTTTAGATTAAAAATCCATGATATAGTTAATGTTTTATGATATATTACGAAACTGTTATAATCTTTTATCTGCTTATTTACTTACCATTGATTCGCTGTCTATTTGATAGATTTGCGATGTCGGCACCTCCACCCAATCCTTTTGCACGTATGCTTGATACAAACAAACTGAAAGGCACATAAAACTTTGCGGATTGGGATATGGACTTGAGGATTGTCCTCAATTCCGAGAAACTTGGGTATATTTTGGAAGGTCCATTACCGCTTGCTATATCACCCGATGAATTACCTGAAGAACGTGAGACTTTCCAGCGATGGAAGGATGATGATTTAAGGGTTAAATCATTCATCTTGAGTTCTCTTTCTTCTAAGCTTAAGAAGACTTATTATGAGATGCACGATGTATATAGCATGATGACACAACTTCGTGAATCGTTCATGAACCAGGAACATGTCATTGTTCATAATGTTTCGATGAAATTGTTCCATTCTAAACTTGATGAGGGGCAGGCTGTGAGCCCGCATGTGCTTCATTTGATCGATTTGATCGAGCAGTTGAGGCGACAGGATTTCCCTCTCAATGAGACTCTTGGTCGTAGTGTCATTCTCGGTTCACTCCCGGCTTCATATTGCCAGTTCGTTATGTACTTCAACATGAATGGGATTCACTGTTCTTATCGTGAGTTGCATAGGATGCTTCTCACAGCAGATGAAGATTTAAGGAAGGGAGTTCTGACTCGCCTTCTGAAACCCACTTCACTTTTCACTTCTTCCCAATCCAATTCGAATGGGAAGAAGTCTAAAGGAAAGAAGAAGGGTTTCAATATTCCTCCGCACGGTAAGACGACGAAGCCCAAGAGAGCTTCTGAAGACAAGTGCCACCACTGCCAGAAAGTCGGGCACTGGAAACGTAATGCCCGGACTATCTTGCGTAACTCAGGAAGGAAAGAGCATCGACATCAGATACTTTTATTTTTCCTATTATTGATATATCTTTGGCTTGTAAAGCTATGACATCTAATAGGATTTTGGATTCTGCTTGTCCTATTCACATTTGCAATACGTTGCAGGTGCTGACGGGAAGTAGACGGCAGAAATCTGGGGAGATACAGTTGCGATTTGGGAGTGGCGACTCTCTGGATGCAGTTGCAGTGGGCGTATGTGAGATTCCCTTACCCAGTGGGAGACTTTTGTTATATGACTGCTATTTTGTTCCAGGATGTGTGGCGAATATTATGTCCATTTTTATATTAGATACTGAAGGTTATAATGTAAATATTAAGAATCGTTCTTTGTATTTATATGATAGTAGTAATATTCAGATCCTTTATTGTCCAAACGAGCATGGTCATGACATACTGTACACCTCACAAGATATCTTTAATACTGGAATAAATAAATGTAAACAATCTGATATAAATAGTACTGAACTCTGGCACATGAGGTTAGGTCATATAGGCGTAAAACGCTTAACCCAATTGGTTAATAATGGTTTGATACATGATCTCACCATTGAACCTTATCCAACTTGCGAATCTTGTATTCGGGGTAAAATGACCAAAGTCCCATTTTCGGTTGTTGGACATCGTGCCACTGACTTGTTGGAACTCGTACATTCTGATGTATGTGGTCCCTTAAGTCATACTACTCACAGTGGTTTTTCCTACTTCATCACCTTTACCGATGATTTATCACGGTACAGTTATGTCTATTTGATGAGACATAAATCGGAAACCTTTGAAAAGTTCAAAGAATTCCGAAATGAAGTTGAAAAATAAACTGGTCAACATATTAAATGCCTTCGATCTGATCGATGCGGTGAATATATGAGTGGAGAGTTCACTGATTATTTAAAGGAGAATGGGATTCTCACTCAATATACTCCACCCGGTACTCCGCAGCATAATGGAGTGTCATATAGGAGAAATCGAACTTTATTAGATATGGTCCGATCGATGTTGAGTTATACAGATTTACCCTATTACTTATGGGGTTATGCTCTTTTAACTGCCGCACATCTTTTGAACAAGAATCCTTCCAAGATTGTTCCTATGACTCCGTATGAGATATGGACCGGTAGGAAACTGAATCTTAGTTACATTAAGATTTGGGGTGTCCTGCTTATGTCAGGATGGCTCAGCAAGATAAGCTTTTGCCTCAAAGGCAAAAGTTTAGGTTTGTTGGATATCCTTCAAATACGAAAGGATATTTATTCTATGATACCGAGCATCGAAATGTATTCGTAGCTCGCTTCACAAAATTCCTAGAAATAATATTTTTTGCTGAAGGTGGTGATCATAGATAGGTTGAACTTGATGAAGTACAACCTGGAACCAACGAACTAATGGAGGAACCTGTAGTTTAAGAAGATGGAGAACCTTCAACACACACACTCTGTAGGTCACAAAGGGTATCTAGACCTCATGAACGCTTGTATTTGATACAAGAAAAGAGTCTTGATGTTCTATTAGTTGAAGAGACTAACCTTTTTACCTATAGAGAATCGATGTTGGACATCGACTCCGTGAAGTGGCAAGACGCCATGAAATCCGAGATGGACTATATGTATGAGAATCAAGTTTGGAACTTGGTTCCGCTTCCCGAATGAATTGTTCATATTGGTTGTAAATGGATTTACAAGAGAAAGCGAGGGCCCGATAGAAAGGTTGAAACCTTTAAGGCCCAACTGGTAGCTAAAGGTTACCCATAACGACCTGGTGTCGACTGTGATGAAACTTTTTCTCTAGTTGCTATGCTAAAGTCCATCAGGATTTTATTGTCAATTGCTGCATATCATGATTACGAGATTTGGTAAATGGATGTCAAAATGACTTTTCTAAATGGATTTCTTGATGAAGACATCTATATGGAACAACCGGAGGGTTTGGCATCCAGCGAGAACTCGGGCATGGTATGCAAGCTGAAGAAGTCCATTTATGGACTTAAACAGGCTTCACGAAGTTGGAATCTTTGATTCGACGATATAATCAAATTGTCTAGTTTTCCCAAGAATTCATAAGAATCCTGTGTGTATCAGAAGGCCCGTGGGAGTCTGGTGGTATTTTTAATTCTCTATGTTGACGACATCCTTATCATTGGGAATGATATTGGGACGATGCAATGTGTCAAAGCTTACCTCTGTAAGAATTTCTCCATGAAGGACCTGGGTGAAACTTCTTATGTCTTAGGCATAAAACTCTATAGAGATAGAGAAATGACGATTATTGGGTTATCCCAATCTACGTACATAGATAAGATCTTAGAACGGTATAATTTTGGTAACTGTAAGACAGCAAACATACCGGTCAGACATGGCTTACATCTTTCAAAGAAGATGTGTCCACAAACAGAAGATGAGAAGATTAGAATGTCTAATCAACCTTATGCTTCGTGTTTGGGCAGCATCATGTATGCCATGTTATGTACAAGGCCTGATATCAGCTTCGCAGTTAGTGCGACGAGCAGATATCAGTCCAATCCAGGAAATGACCATTGGATGGCCATCAAACATATCCTAAAGTATCTTAAAGGTACTAAGGATAAGTTTATAATTTATAGAGGAAACGAACTGCAAGTTAATGGGTATACGTATTTCGATTTCCAATCGGATCCTGATGATAGAAAGTCTACATCAGGATTCATGTTTACCCTTAACGATGGTGCAGTTTGTTGGAAGAGTTCCAAACAGGGGTCGACAGCTGATTCCACCATAGAGGCGGAATATTTTGCAGCTTCTAAAGCTGCAAAGGAAGCTGTATGGGTTAGGAACTTTATCACAGAATTAGGAGTTGTCCCAAGTATCAAGAATCCAATTCCGTTATACTGTGATAATACTGGAGCCATTGCGCAAGCAAAAGAACCAAGGGCACATCAGAAGTTGAAGCATGTGGAACGAAAGTACCATATTATTCGAGAGATTGTGTCGTGAGGGGATATTATCGTGTGCAAGGTACCGAGTGAAGATAATGTAGTAGACCCGCTTATGAAGGCTATACCTCCGAAGTTATTTGATAAACATGTGGAGACGATGTGTATTAGATACCATCGATATTGGCACTAGAGCAAGTGGGAGATTTTGTTAGGGTTGGTGCCCTGATCGCCAATTTTATTATGTATTTCTTTGTAAATACTAATGTAACATTTTATTATGAATAAAATGAATAGTTTCTTTTATATAACTTCTTCTTTGATATGGTAAAGACGTAACCGACCTTAGAATGATTAGTTATGATACTGTTTCAAAAGTGTCGCAACTGACATTGAGTTGTATCATGACGTCGTCATTCTTAGAATGTTCCCGGTCAAGGTTTACACTACTTGGTCAGTAAAGTAAATCTGTTGAGACCGATACATGTCGTATATTGGAATCTTGGATTCCGATGGTTTCTCAATGAACCATGAGTCTTGGAGACTCGTATAGACGTGTAGGTGTTTATAGCGGATAAACACTGAATGACTCACCAAAGATTCTTAATGGATGGTACACCAACGTCAATAAAAATCTTCTCGGGTTGAGTGAGCATAGTAATTCTTTGACTTGAGATACCACTGTGGATATCTGAATTATCTGTTGGGTTTTCTAGGTCAAACCAAGATCAAATCAAGCATACAAACGTGTGAATACATCAAAGTAAAGTTGCAGAAATACTCACTTTGATCGGCTTTGCGATGCGATGAACACAAAAAAAAACCTCCTCCAACTTTCAGCCAAGGTCCACTTGTGTGCTCCTTGTGTTGTCTTCAAGCTCCAAGCTTTAAGTGTGATTCCATGCTCATGAATAGGTTTCCCTATCACATTTGTAAGACTCCTAGTAAGTGCTAGCTTGTGGAATTTTTGCTACAAAAATTTCAAATCCCCTTTGTAACTCTCGGCCATGAGAGAAAATGGAGAAGGAGAGAAGAAGGCACTTTGCCGTGTGAGGGAGAGAGAAAAGAGAAGAAGTTATGTGTTGTATTTTGATTTCAAAAACCAAGTCAAAATGATATACCAAAATTAATTAAAATGGTATTTGTCATTCAATCCATCACACTTGAGTGTTTGGTAAGCAACCATCAAATCCCATCAACTTCCATCAACCAAAAGGTGATGTGATAGACAAGTGATGTGACTTGATGTGACTTGTGGGCCCCACTTGAATTCAAAATCCGAGTAGGCCCGCAAACACTCCTGGGCTCGGGTTCGCTAATTCTGAATTAACGAATTTTCTGTTGCGAAGTAATTAAATCAAATTTAATTAAATAATTATGCCTAGCAAAATTACTATTCACGTCGCTAGCGAATTAATTCGAAATTAACTCGTTCGCCCGAATTAAAATCTAATTTTAATTCTGCATCGAAATCCAATTTCGCTTTATCGATTAATTCCAAATTAATCGTTCTCTCTCTATAAATAGTATTTTATCCTAGATAAAATATCTCCGTAATTAATCCTAGATTAATTTTCTCCCTCTTATAATTAATCCCAGATTAATCATATCCGAGTCATACGTCATCGGTGAATCTTCAGGAAGCGACCAATGAGATCCCTTGATATGTTGGCAGTAAATCCGGTTGTCGGACTATCCGAACACGTACGTACCTAGTACTACGTTTTTACCGATTTACAAGACATGGTTGGTTTCTAGCAAAGCACCGTGCCTACCCAATTCTCCAGAAATATTCTTAAAGGAATATGTAATCTATATCATGCTTAGTTTACGTGGTATTGCGTATTTCGATCCTGTATCGGATGTCACG
>SKCR01051761.1:0-37618 GCA_019454045.1 Zanthoxylum bungeanum
GGATCTCTTATCTGAAGAAACCATTCAGAAACACCACTTTGTATTCTTTAGCTAAAATATATAATTTAATATCATCATTAACCATCATATCTTAAATTATTCAATCAGTGCAACTAGAGACAAGTTTCCTCAGAATCTACAATAGATTGCTGAGTATATTTTCTCACTGTCATACTATAAAGGTCAAACCTTTAATAAGCTCACTGTGTTTTTGCTGCGTAAACCATTTGCACATTTTATGAACGATTCATAATGAAAGCTCAATCAAGTTCCAAACTCGATCGTAGTAAGCTATGAACAATCTTAGATCTATAGTCTAATGCTAATTTCCAGATTCGATATCAAATATCGCTTCCACTATAAGTTATAGGATACTTTTCTTCAATAAGAAAACAATATAACCATTAAGTATCAAATACTTTGCGAATGATTCTGACATCCTATAGCACTTATATGGAAGTAATAAAAGGGTATTTTCATCTTATTAATTATGTAGTTCCATTTATAGTTTATCACCGTATTTGACTTCAATAAGCCAAATATTTTCTACAATAGTCAACATCCAATGTAACACACTAAATAATAAACAATTTTATTACTCGAGATCGTAGAAAAGATATTCTATCAAATAGAATACAATATTTTATTAAATAAAATAAATGATAAACTTGTACTCGTACCTCCGAGGCACAAATAATATCAATTATATAACAATTATACAAAAGATAGATTTAAATCTCAAACATTTCAAGATTCGAATTTTCTACTTCTACACATCATATACGTAACTGTAGAAACTAATGTAACATTACTTAAAATGATGAATTAGTGTTGCTGAAGCATATCCCCAAGAGTATTGAAACTAATTCGGTAACACTCAATATCAAACGAATCAAATCATACAAAATCCGATTACTTCCACTAACCAATTCCATCAGTATGGAATCGTGGAAGAATAATATTGATGTAAGAATTATATTCTTCAAATAACCTTAGAACTACTTGCCATTAATTCATATGTTTGATCGGATCAAACATCTTTGAACAATTCAAAGACTCACGATGAATCTTAAAGATACAATTTTCAAAACTTCAGATCGAATATCTTTGAACCAGTCAAAATATTCTATCCGCGTTTCATCAGAAACACGTAACTAAGTCACGACAGTTCATTGACTAAGTTACGAAGTAAAGAAAACTACCTTAAGTAATTTACAATTCATTAAATTACATACATCCAATTTATCAATTTAATAAATTTTTTGGTCCAATGACAGTTATTGGTTAAATGAGATTTAGTCACCTTCCTGAATACAATATTCGTTAAATGGATAAGGATATGTGGTTTGTTCTCATATCAGACCATCCTTACCATATGGAATAAGTATCCAATACTTAAGTGATAAAATGTCATAAAATAATGTTCTAAGTTATTTACTTAACCGAATATTTTTCTTAATGTTTATCTATTCGTTAATGACACTACTAATCATTTTAAAATATGTAACAACTGTTTATAAAGAAAAAGTAACTATCAAATAGTCGCAAGTTCTGATATCAAATAATGAAACAATCATTCAACAATATTTTAAAAAACTAGACGGGAGATCTGATATCCAATATCTACAGTTGTCGTATTGTGAAAATCAATATTTTCTATACAAAACTATACGCATCTTCTTTCTTTAACTTTATTATTTACTTTCAAATTATTTACAACATTTGCAAATAATCAAAAAACAAATAGTGTCTGACACGTGACCTCTGAATGTCACTAAAGCCAAGAAACGTCATGATTAGATAAACAAATACCTAATGGGGTTTTCTTAATGCCAGTGAAGAATCTCGGGACATGAACCAATTCATGTCAATCTTTACTGCATAAGAAATTATTCTGTCTAGAATGATTATATCATTATCTATTCTAATCTAGAACCTATTCTAGAAATCTGCAACCATAATTGAAGTCACAAAACATATATAATATGCATACATTGGACATAAGTTTAATTCTATTAAACTAATAGAATAAGGAACAACATGAGCGACAATTTACATAATATTACACACCGTATAAGTTAAGGATTTTTAACCTAGCAGTGCCTCCCACTACTTTACGTAATGCAGTAATCCCTAACGGAAATGAGAATTCAATAATTAAATTGAATTCTATAATGGGAAATGGACCCCATAAATATATTTCAACTCATAGCTTTGCCACGTTCTCGCCTATATATATTCATTAGGTAGACAACTCATTGTCAATCACACTCACTGTGACTCATGGGTTCGGTCCTGATCATTTCTCGTTATGACAGCTTTGGCACGTTCACAAGGAGGCGTATCAAGGTTAAACTTGTCAATGACAAACTCAAGCTACCGATGTAGTCCTGACAGCTTTGGCACGTTCAGGATTTCCACTTTCACTTGAATTTGTCTCTTATCATATAAGTTCTACCGGCGCAAATGAACTACCTTCAACTATAACTGCACATCTTTGGCACGTTACAGCCATAGCATCATGAAAACATTTACATCCGTATTGACAAGGCGGACGAAGAAACAAGTATTCCTAATACTAGTTACTTTCTTAAAACCTTATTTAAACGGGGATTTTCCAACAAAAGATGCTTTTACTTTATTTAATCAAATTAAATAAACACATGCATGTATATAGTAATGATTAAATTAAACATTGAATTTTAAAGGGCTAATCATATCGGCCATCTAGGATCAGACATGCTATGATACCATTTTGTTGGGGTCAAATCAGGGAGGCGCAGCGGAAGAGACGCTGTTCGGGCGAAATCGTAGTTTAAAATTTTTAAACTTACGAATAAATTATTCAATATCAAATATTAATAATTCATTCATATTTCACCTAAACTTATTTATTCGATATCATATAACGACATAAATAATAAAGGAACAACACGAAACTTTTGCGAAAATGTTTTTCCGCAAAATAGCATAAAACGCGTTTCCGGCCGAACCGACCGACAAATGCTCATAGTGACTGCCCAGGTCAGCCCCAAAAATATTTGGAAAGTTCGTGGGCTGCCCGAACAGTGCCCAGATCACTATTTGGGCAGCAATAACCCGATAACGACGTTTTTCACAATTTTCGCCTATTTTCACTCCGAAATAATTTTCGATAAATATTTTTCTTGGGAAATTAAAATAAAATAATTTATTCTAATTACTCAATTAATAAAAATTGAATTTTTATTGAAAAATCATATTTATCATTAATTGCTATGAGACCCCTAAACTTTACAAATTAATCATTTTGGTCCTTAAATATTCAAATACATATTTAATTGATTCCAAATCAATCCCAAAATAATTTATACCATTTGCAACTTAAACCATAAACTTTTTCAGAATTCCGAAACTGCCCAGTATTTTTCCAGAATTACGAAAACAACCCAGATTTTCTATTAATTGTAATTTGGTCCAATTTTTTCAAAACACATCAAGATCAAATCCAATCAATCCCAAATTTGACATACATCAAATATACATCAAATTATATCATATATATGAAAATCCGTAAAATTCGAATGGGTTAAGAACCCTAATTTCATAATTTACTCAAATTGGACAATTTACATTAAATTGATAAAATTTAACACTTTAATCATCCAATTACCACACCAATCAAGTCTCACCATCATGAAATTAATCAAGAATAATTATAGGTTAATTATGAATGGCTAATCAACTCTAGAATGATAACTTTAATTTTCTAATTAATTTTTTAAGCTTTATTACAATAATAAGCAAATAAATTAATCATACATGCTAATCACATCTAACAAGCTTAAACACATATAATTACAAACCAAAGAGTTGTGACATCAACTTAGCAACAAAAATTGAAGTTAAGATAAATAGAAACAATTTTCATGTAGAAGAAAGTTTGAAAAACTTAGAAAATTACCATGTTTTGCCTTGTTTTCTTTCTTTCTTCCACCATTTTCTCTCAACTCTCTTTGTAAAAATAATGTTAATCTTGTCTAAGTGTTAAAATTGAAACAAAATAATTTTGTTAAAATAATAACACATTGGCCAAAATTATAGCTTCCAAAAATAAATAACAATTATTTTATTTTGTTCAAAAATCATTGGTACATATTTTGTAAAATTAACAATTAATCTTTAATAAAGCAAATAAAATATGTTCCAATGGCATCATGCCATTTCCAAGCTTTAATAAAGCAAATCATTATAAAAGATATTTACTTTATAAATAAATTTAATTATTTAACAATTAAATAATTAAATAATAAATATAAATATCTTAAATATATGTATTATATTTACAATAAATATCTCAAATACATATATTAATGATATATATCAAAAATCACAATTTGATATTTTATTAATGTGTATTTAATAAAATCAAGTATTAAATACAAATACACATTAATACGGAAATGACATTTAGGTCCCGATTGCATGTATATTTCGTTTAACCATTAACCGAGTTATAAATAATCAGTATTATCCATAACAGCCCTAGTGCTCTACGAGTATATTTCATTAGTGAGACCCTCTAGATTCAGGCATATCCATCATGAAATCCAATTTCGTGTCCATAATTCACCCACCCGTAAATTATGACGATCACATATAAACTCGCTAAATCATACAGGTCGAGGTCACTGCATACGTATAATCCCTCTGTCACATGTATCCGAATTATCCCAGAGATATAGATATAAACGTCAAATCTCTATAGGAATAATCATGTCGACGTATCTATTAGCAATCTCTAAATAACATTCGGAATTCACTTACGAAGTATACTATGGTCATAGATTTAACAGATTGCTAATCACATGATGAACTACCTATGCTCTGTACACAGAACTGACGGATCCTTTCTTGATACACACGGGATATCATGAGCATGAGTCCACACCCAACGAACAGGCGGAGGTCTGATCTAAATAGATCGGTGACGTGACTGTCATCTAAGTATCGAGGATAACTCATATATCCACAGTGCTATCTCAAGTCAAAGAATCACTATACTACTTAACCCGAGAAGATTCCTATTGACGTTGGTGTACCATCTATTAGGAAATCTTCGATGAGTCGTTCATTGTTTATCAAATAAACACCTACGCGTCTAAACGAGTCTCCCAAGACTCATGATTCATTGGGATAAACCATCAGACCTAGTCTGATATACGACATGTATTGGTCTCAGCGGATTTTACTAACCGACCCGTGTCAGTAAATCTTGACCAGGAACTTAATTTGAGGATATACAACTTATAGTGACACTTCCCAATGTCAATTACAAACTATGTTGCCATTGTGCACTACGTTGTAAATCCTAAGGTCTTTGTCTAATATATATACATATCACTAAATCAGATTTAATTTCAATCTATTCAATCTAATCGAACTTAGATTGAATACGTATATAAAAGACAAGAGGTGCTACCATTTAATTAGTAATATTATGCAAAAATGTATTGCTCGTATTTATGAATCAGAAATAAATATGATCCGGATTGGCGCTTTGAGCACCAACCATAACAATATAAACGTCAAATCTCTATAGATATAATCACATCGACGTTTTTATTAGCAATCCCTTAATAACACTTAGAGCTAATTTCTACAGTGTACCACAGGCCAATGGATTTAACAGATTGCTAATTCCATATTGAATACTCATGCTATGTACACGGATCCTTTCTTGATATACACAAGATATCCTGAGCATCAGTCCACACCCAACGAACAGGCGGAGGTCTGATCTAAATAGATCAGTGACGTGACTGCCATCTAAGTGTGGAGGATAACTCATATATCCACAGTGGTATCTCAAGTCAAAGAATCACTATGCTCACTCAATCTGAGAAGATTCTTATTGACATTGGTGTACCATCCATTAAGAATCTTCGGTAAGTCATTCAGTGTTTATCCGTTATAAACACCTACAAGTCTAAACGAGTCTCCAAGACTTATGGTTCATTGAGAAACCATCAAAATCCAAGATTCCAATATACGATATGTACCAGTCTCAACGAGTTTACTTTACTGACCAAGTAGTGTAAACCTTGACCAGGAATAGTATAAGAATGACAACGTCATGATACAACTCAATGTCAGTTGCGACGCTTTTGCAACAGTATCATAACTAATCATTCTAAGGTCTGTTACGTCTTTACCATATAAAAGAGGATGTTATATAATAGAAACTGTTTATTTTATTCATGATAAAATATTACATTAGTATTTACAGGGAAATACATAATAAAATTGGTGCTCAGAGCACCAACCCTAACACATCGGTCCCATCGTCGTCTTCTATCACTGTTCGAACGATAACAATTATGAAGAAAAATAGTTGTGGATTATTTAAAATAATTATGAATTATTTTACACTCTAATTATTTCATAAAACTCTTGTTTGGAAATTATGACAACGGTTATCATAATATATATATCAATAGATAATGTATCTATTTATTAATTTATGAAAATTAATATTTAATTAATTTGATTAATTAAATTTTAATTTAATAAGATAATATTTTCAAAAGTTGAAAATTTTGAAAAATATTTTTTTATATCTTTGATAATTATTAAATAAATATTAAATGGTTTTATTATGATTTTTGAAATCAAAATAATATCAAAAGGAAAAAGTGATTTTATTTTTTTGATATGAATGAAAAACAAAAAGTTATCCTAGATTAGAATTTGGATAATGATCAAAAACCATCTAAGAGATTAGATATTGATAATGAAAGAAAACAAAATTTTTTTTTTTTTGGGCTCCCAATATAAAAGCTTACAAAAAAACGTGAGCTGAGGGATGAGAACTAAGATTTGATCAAAAGTCAAAAATCAAAAGTCGAGAACAAAAAAAAATAAAAAAAAAAGGTGTGCCGGAGAAAACAAAAAAAATGGAGTTTTTTTTTTTTTTTTTTTTTTTGGTTTTGAGAAAAAAAGAAAAGAAAATAGCACTAAAGATTCGTTCATATGTTGAGTATACGAATCCTTCACAAAAATTAGAATGTTCTTCGTAATTATTTTCACGCCCAAATGTGCCGTTTGA
The DNA here is from genome assembly GCA_019454045.1 of Zanthoxylum bungeanum. Lineage (NCBI taxonomy): Eukaryota > Viridiplantae > Streptophyta > Magnoliopsida > Sapindales > Rutaceae > Zanthoxylum > Zanthoxylum bungeanum. The sequence continues at coordinate 7,088 of SKCR01051761.1, forward strand.
GGTGAGGAGATAAGGCGAGGAAGATCGTGGTTCAAATAATCGAGATTCAAAGGATTCTAGATCTGCAGGTATATTTTATTCCGAAGATTTAATTATTATTATATTATTGATATATTAGAAAATACAGATTCGGTCTTTTAATGTTCATGTAAATAAATTTTTTTATGTTATGAACATGTTTCCGTTGCGTATGAACTCTGAAAACCAATAATCAATACTTATACCCGACCCATTCCTAGGTATATGTATTATAAAAATACACGTGTGACAAAGGATCCGCGGGCCAGTATGTTAGGATTGAATACATGCATAATTTTTTATATACGTTAATTGATCGGGACATGTATTGTGATCCTCGTATTATACGAGATTTGTTATCATCCTACTCTAAATTCATTTTAATTACGTGGCATTGCCTCGTATAAGACATCAACTAGCATATTCATGTTTCAATGTCCCCAAGCAAATCAAAATAATTTACCGCGCAAACAAAAATAATGAACATAGCAAATCTCTTACAATCTTGCATAGACAAGAAAGCCCACGTAGCCGGGAAGCTCCTTCATGCCCACATCCTCCGCAATGGCCTCTTTAACGACACCTTCCTCTGCAATCGATTAATCGAATTGTACTCCCAATGCAATAAAACAAACTCCGCACAACACCTCTTCGACGAAATGCCCCGCAGAGATATATATTCTTGGAACGCAATCCTCAGCACCCAATGTAAGGCCCGAAATTTGGAACTCGCTTACAATTTGTTCGATGAAATGCCGGAGAGAAATGTCATTTCGTGGAACAATGTAATTAGCGCGTTAGTACGAAATGGGTTGAAGAGAAGGCGTTGACTGTTTATTCTACGATGATTAATGAAGGATTTTTGCCTACTAATATCACTTTAGCGAGTGTCTTTAAGGCGTGTGCTGCCTTGTTGGATGTTGAGCATGGTAGGAGATGTCATGGTCTTGTTATTAAGATTGGTCTTGATAAAAATATTTATGTGGCAAATGCTTTATTGAGTTTGTATGCTAAGTGTGGGTGGGCAAAGCATGCGGTTCGAGTTTTTGATGAGATGTCTGAGCCTAATGAGGTTACTTTTACAGCGATGATGGGTGGGTTAGCAAAGACAGATAGAGGAGTTGAGGCTTTGGAGATGTTTAGGCTGATGTGTAGGAAGGGGGTTCTATTGATTCCATCGCGCTGTCCAGTGTTTTGGGTGTGTGTGCCAGAGAAGGAAATGGAGGGGAATTTGATGTTTTTGTTCAGAGTGATAACAGATTTTCGAGGAATGTTCACGGCCAACAAGTGCAATGTCTTGTAATTAAACTTGGGTTTGAAGTGGATCTTCATTTGAGTAATTCATTACTTGACATGTATGCCAAGAATGGGGATATGGATAGTGCTGAGGTGATCTTTGCTAATTTGCCTGAAAAGAGTGTTGTTTCTTGGAATGTTATGATAGCTGGATATGGCCAAAAATACCAAAGTGAGAAAGCTATAGAATTTTTTAATAGAATGAAAAGTTGTGGTGTTGAACCCGATGAGGTCACTTTCATTAATATGCTTGCGGCATGTGTCAAGTCTGGGGATATTGAGACAGGGCGAGAAATGTTTGATAGCATGCCTAGTCCTAGTGTGAGTTCATGGAATGCTTTGCTCTCGGGATACTCCCAGAATGAGAACCACAAGGAAGCAATCAAGCTTTTCAGGGTGATGCAGTTTCGAGGAGTGAAACCTGACCGCACTACTTTGGCTATTATCCTCTGCTCTTGTGCAGCAATGGGGTTTTTGGAGGCGGGAAAACAGGTCCATGCTGCCTCACTAAAGACTGCTTTTCATATAGACAAATATGTTGCCAGTGGACTTATAGGAATTTACTCGAAGTGTCAGAAGAATGAGTTGGCCATACAGGTGTTTCATAAATTGCCTGAATTAGATATTGTCTGTTGGAATTCAGTGATTGCAGGTCTTTCACTCAATTCTTTAGACAGAGAAGCTTTCATTTTCTTTAAGCAAATGCAACAAAAAGGGATGTATCCTACTCAATTCTCCTTTGCAACTGTGTTGAGTTCTTGTGCAAAATTATCTTCCTCATTCAAAGGGAGACAGGTTCATGCCCATATAGAGAAATATGGATATGTTAATGATATCTTTGTGGGGAGTGCTCTCATTGATATGTATTGTAAATGTGGCGATATCAATGGGGCAAGACAGCTTTTTTATAAGATGCCTGGCAAAAATACAGTCACTTGGAATGAGATGATACATGGATATGCACAGAATGGGTATGGAGACGAGGCTGTTAGTCTTTACAGAGACATGATTGCATCAGGTTTCAAACCTGATGGCATAACCTTTGTCGCTGTATTGACTGCTTGCAGCCATTCAGGTTTGGTTGATGCAGGAGTTGAAATATTCAATTCAATGCAGCAAGATCATGGAGTTGAACCAGTATTGGATCATTATACTTGCATGATTGACTGTCTAGGTCGAGCTGGTCGTTTCCATGAAGCAGAAATGCTTGTAGATGAGATGCCATACAAAGATGATCCTGTTGTATGGGAGGTTCTTCTAAGTTCTTGTCGAGTTCATGCAAACGTGAGATTAGCAAAAAAGGCAGCAGAAGAACTCTTTCGCTTGGACCCTGAGAATTCTGCCCCGTATTCGCTTCTAGCCAATATCTATTCTTCTTTAGGAAGATGGGATGAGTTGAGGACTGTCAGAGAGCTAATGAGTGAGAATCACATTGCTAAGGATCCAGCTTATAGCTTGGGTTGAGTATAAGAATGGAATGTAGGTCTATTTATGATCAAGTAGTTTTCTTAGACAATGGAACATCTTACCTCAGTTGATGATCAGATTAACCTAAACCTTCGTCAGCTCAACAGGCCTTGGTTGCTAAAGTGTTTTGTTTGTATCTTGAGTGAAATGCTCAACTCCAAACTGATTACCACTTCTGGCTAGGGATCTTTCATCAACTGTTATTCTGGAAAATGAAGTGCAGTACTCATGTTCTGAGTTTCAAAAATGTCCAGTTGAATGTGTTCAGAGCTTTAACAAGCTGCTGGTTCTTTGATGGCTGATTTGTTCATCTTGAATCTTGGATTGTTATATCTTGACCCATCAGATGAGATGTTTGAAGTATGAATACAAGGTGGATGGTGAATGGAAGATTCAAGCATTTGAGAGCTGCTTTTATAAGATTTTTCACTACCAAAATTAACCACACCAGGGAACAGGCTACATTAGGTGAAAATCTCTCTCTCCCTTTCCGTCTGTGATATAGATTATTGAAACGCATATTAACGTTGTGATATAGATGATGATGAAAATCTTCTCATCACAGCCCTCTCCTTTTCATGCCTTTAATCCCAAGCAAATCTTGCAACTCCCTGGACTCTTCGACGTGGATCCTTGATTCTGATGCTTCTCATCATATTACTGGTGATCTTCAAAAGTAGTCACTACACTCAGAATACACTGGCTCCAACAATGTTATGCTTGGTGAAAGAACTGATCTTGTGCACATTCCAATTTATATAATGTCCTATATGTACCCTCTATGAAAAAGAATTTGATATCTATATCTGAATTTTATCGCGCTATTATGCTTCCATTGAGTTATCTGATTCAATTGTTTTTTGAAAGATTTGAGGACCGGTACAGTCATTCTGTATGGCCAGACTAAGGAGAATATATGAGTGGCTGAGATTCAACAAAACATATATACTTGTCTTTTATTCTGTGAAAGCATCTGTGTCCGATTGGCATTCCCATCTAGGTCTTCAAAATGCCAAAGTGTTTGATTATTTGGTGATCATCCTCAGCGTTTGATATATTCTGTTGCACCAGTAGAGTCATTTGATAGTTTTAAATACTATGTCACTTTTATTTATCATTTGTGACGGCTTAAATATTTCAAGAATTTTGATGGCTGGTAATATTACACCCTAATAAATTATAAGCCCAAATTTAACAAGAAGACTAGCAAATGAATAATATCATGTGTTGACAGTTGTTTTTCGTTTGCAGGATAATATGGGAAATTAATTACTCGAATAAACCTCCATCAGCAGTGAATTTGTTTGGTTAGTAGGAAATCAAAAGCAATTTAGCAAGCAAACAAGAAAAACACAGAGATAAGAATTTGTGTGGGTTGGCGGAGAGTGACTCCAACCTACATCAACGGCAGAAAGGGGGTGTATTTTATTACTTGCTCAGGTCAAAACCGACCCGAGTTATAAGTGGGGAGGGTGATATAAAAATATAAAAAATAAGACCCTTCGGGTCTTACAAAAAGCCCGATACAAATCTCTCAGATTAAGTGGTGAGATATAGACTTTGTTAACTCTTAAATCTGCGACTTCAATATATAGGCTCACAAATCCACTGTTCTACCAACCCATGATGTCAGCCGTGATGCCCACATCAGCAGCTTCTTGGAAGTCTGTGGCACATTCAATGAATCTTCAAGGGGCGGAAAAAGCAATGCGTCTGCGAGTTTTTCCATTCTCCCTAAAAGATAGAGCTAAAGGACAGCTCCATTCATTACCAACAGGGTCCATAATGACTTATGCATACCTGACTATAAAATTCCTTGCAAAATATTTCCCCATAACTAAGACAGCGAAAAGCTGAGAAATGACATCACATCTAGGAGTTTGAAGGCTTGTTGCATGCACTAAATGCAATCGTGATCCCCACAAAAATGACTTAGTTTAGTTTACTTAAGTTTGTTTATTTTTTTTTTGTTTGTGTTTTCTAGAGGACGAGCAAAATGTTAAGTTATGAGGTGTGATGAGTGGTCAACGTATCATATTTGCTGCCCCAAATCTTGCATTTTGTGAGTTAATTCTAGCTTCTTGAGTGTTTTGATGTGTTTCTTTGAGTTTTTATAGGTTGAGATCAGTGTTCTAAAACGCGCTAGGCGCTAGTCGGGCGGCGACCCAGCGCCTAGCGCCTAGGGCGCTTAGGCGAGGCATAGGCGGGGCCTAGACAATTAGTCGGCAGACAGTTAAAAACATAATATTTTCCGACATCATAATTATGTCAATTTTAAAGAACTAAAGAACTAATAATTTGAACTCAAAACATCATAAAGAACTAATAATAGTAAGGATGCAAAACCCAAAATTCAAACTCTTCAAAATCTTAAAACAAATTCAGTATAAAATAAGAAAATGACAATGCAAAACAACATATTTGAGATTACATATAAATGAGGCCTCAATATTCATTCACGTTGTAATTCAATACAGAATCGTAGAGGTTCATCTTGGATCAAATAATCAGTGATACATACTCAGACTAACAAGTAGGGTAATTCTGTCAATAGCAAGATTTTTTGGAAATTCAATCTTCAACTTTTGCAAGAGAAGGTATTCCACTGCCGTAAAAATTGCTTAAAAGGCACAAAAAAATGAAAATTTAGTGACTTACTAAATCAAATAACTAATTTTCAATTAAATCAAGATGGAAAAAATAATAATAATAATTTTACCTTAGTTTTCCCAAATTGACGTGCTGAAAAAAAATTAAGGAAGAAGAAATGCAGAGAAGCCGTAAGCTGAGAGAAGAAGAACTGAAATGTAGACACCTTAGGGTTTTTTTTTTTTTTTATTTATAAACACCCCAAAGGGTCTTCTGACTCCCCAAAACGTCGTCGTTTGGGGGGGGGGGGTTAAAAGACCCCCCAAAACGCCGTTTTGGGGGGTCGTTTGGGGGGTTAAAAGATCCCCCAAAACGACATCGGTTTGGGGGGTCTTTTAACCCCCCAAACGACGACGTTGACCCCCCAAAACGTCGTCGTTTTATGCCCCCTTGAAAGAAAAAATTAGCGCCGATACACGACCGTGTATCGGCGCGTAATCGGCCAATTGGGGCTGAAATCGGCGCCTAGGCGCCGATTTCACGCCGCCCAATCGAGCGCGCGACTACCACCAACGATTTGGTGGTAGTCGCCACGCTTGGCCACCGTCGAGCGCCTACGCGCCGCCTAGGCGGCGCGTTTTAGAACACTGGTTGAGATACAATGGGAGGAGCATGGATGTCAATCGTCGACTAAAAGAGGTGTTTTTGGGCATGAAATACAGTAGAAGCCCCATTGGCCCGACCACAGAAGTCCGTTGTCGCACCAACGAAGCTGAAGAAATGAAGAGCTCTATGCCTCTTATTAGCGCGCCAACAGTATGTCATTGGTGCGCCAATGGTAATGACGCAATTGAAGTGCTTTCTGTCTTCCATTGATGCGCCAACGAGAACTCATTGGCTGGCCAATAGGTCTGTTTCTTAATTTTATTAGAACTCTAATATATTAAGAAGGAAAGCTCCTTACAACCCCTATATAAGCACAAGTCCAATTCTAAACCTTAAAAAAAGATACTTTTGAAGGCTCAAGAAAACTTTTGAGAGAAAACGAGCACATCAAGCAAGTAAAACCCCGAGGTTCAACATCAAGAAAGCATAAGACTGTCGACTTCAACATTGTTTATTCTTTTATTCTCTTTCGTGATGCTTTGTTTAATTTTGATTATTTCTTTAGAACTGTCTCCCAGGTGTAGTAACTAAACTTTTAATCTAGGGCTGTGATGAAACCCAATACTCTAATTTTATATAATTGATTTTTCTTATATCTAGTGTGATTTATTGGCTTATTTATTGAACTTTATCCTTATGCTTCTTGTTGCTTGATCACCAATAAGATTGAGGTGGGAAACTTATTTGAACTTAAAAAATGAATTTTAGGTTTGGCCTTCGGTTCAATGATGCACGATTTCATCTAAGAGATTTACCTGCATGATAGAAATATATTTGTAGGGTGTGCGTAACCATAATTGGAACTTGATCTTAATGAATTTGGGTTAAGGTAGTTAACATAGAAATATAGTTAATTGGCTTATTCGAAATATTTGCACATGACCATCGAAAGAGGCTTGTGAATAATTTCGTGTTCCAGATTAATAAGTTAATTTATTGCACAAGTATATGAAGATCAATTCATCTTTCACATAGTACTTGGTGGATTCATAACCCTAAATGTTTGTCTCTCATTGGTTGCAACTTATCGTCTTTAATTTTCTCTTCTTAGTTTTAATTTAAGTTTGATTAAAATCCCAATTAAATTTCGTTCAGATAACCATAGGTAAGTAGTCTTAATAATTAGTAGAGTGGATAATAAGTTTATGTGGGTTCAACATCCAACTCGTTAGTCATTATATTACTTGAGCAATACGTACAGTTGCGTAACGTGTGAAAATCGCATACTTCTACAATTAAAGATCAATCTCCAGAAGGCTCAGTATCACATGTAGACTATGGCTGACAAAAACAGAACTCCCAAGAACTTTGCTGCGGGGGAATGGGTTTGAGTCAAACTGCAACCATATAGGCAGCACACTCTACATAAGAGGCTATCTAACAAGATTTGTATGCATTACTTTGGGTCTTACCGATCATCAAAGTGATCACTTCCATTTTGTTCCACAGTTTTGATTTAGTGGACTAATTTTCATGTTCTTGGGAGGATTTAGCAGCATTTCGAGAATCATTTCCCGACTTCGACCTTGAGGACAAGGTCATTTTGAATGGGAGAACAGAAGTAATAATACAGCTCTGGAGCAGGATAGAGAATAACCTCGAAGAATCCACACAACTGATGGTAGAAATAGGCGGCAAAGTTCGTTAAGTTGGTTAGAGATTTAAATATTGGCGCCAAAACTGGTTAAAAAAGGAACTGTAATTTGGTGCCAATACTTTGTTAGGAGGGTACGTAATTAATTGATCGAGTCTTTAGCTGTCATAACAGAATTTGTGACAAACAATGAGCTGGCACTACAAACATAACAGCTATATAGCTTATAAAAGTGGATAAAGAAGGTAGCAGTTGACAAATTCTTTTCTTAAGAAACTTTAGGAGAATAAATTAGCTTTGTCTCAAATTGAAGCTAACATTCATACATATAATCTTCCACATTTTCTTTATATCCCCAACCTTCTTCAAAACTTAATTGATACGTGAAGGATTATGATATAATTTGGTTTAAGATTACCTTTCCTTAGATTATTAAATAAGATTATTCAGTATTATCAGTAAAGAGTTAAACGGATAAGCTTGTTATCCCATAATTCTATTTTGAACTCTTTTTTATCACATAATTTGTTTAATAAATAAGATAAACCTAGAATATTAAGGTTAAAACTCATGATTTTACGACAATAGGTCATATATTTTATTAGAATTGAATACTATGTTCAATTTAGAGTCCATACAAAAATTATGGGATGATTCGGAGTCAAGACGATAAAAAATGGGGCTTTGAAAACCCTAAGGAAAATTTTGGTGCGCGAAGCCCAGCGCGAGCGTGCATGCAACGCAATTGCAAGCTGTGCACGTTCCCGCTCGTCCAGCACTCCACAACGCACCTAGTGCGTGTGATTCGTCCATTACAATTCTCGCCTAGCGCTCCAGAAACTAATTTTTCTCCTCAAACCAGTTCCGATTTTTACCATACACTTCCAAAACATCTCAAATATAATTTTAACTTCAAAATCAACATCAACATACATCAAATACATCTTAAACAACAAGAATATGCTTTTATTAATATCAAATATTTTCACAAAATATTACAAATTCAAAATACATATAGGCGTAAATTTGAATTTAAAATATAAATCAAACATGAATCCGACAAAGAAATAACCATTAAACAATTCTAGATCATTTAGAGGTGGTCAAGTGATTCTAAAATGATAGCCAAAGTTCTAAACGTTTATTTAGGGTTCTAAACCCTAACTTTTGTGTTCATCATCCAATATGATCAAAGTTTGACATAATCACATGAATATTATGTTTTTATGTTTCCAAAACATCTATACACATGTCTTTAATCTTATTTCAATCCCATGCTATATTATTATATATCAAACACATAATACATCACCATATGCTTCATAAATGATATTAAACCATTAAAAGAAGACATAGCATGAAAATGAACATTAAAACTTACCTAGCAAGCTTGATCTTGAGATCAAATCTTCAAGTCTCTTCCTTGATTGAATCTTGTATAAAAGTTCCAAGCTTTCTCTACAAGTTTTTTGCCCTAGGTTAAAGTTATGAAATTTTGACTATAACTTAGATATTTATATGCTAAGCATACTTACCTTCTGTATTGGCATAATTTAATTTGCCCTTGTTGCATATTAGTTGTATAATTTAATTTTACTAATACAACTTGACTAATCAAATTGAATCAAGTTATAGAGATATTTATGAAATTATACTATTACTCTCATGTGGTTATTTATTTAATAATTAAATAAATTTGATTAATCTAATTAACCTTAATCGGTCTAATAAATAATAAATAGGCAAAAATGCAAAAACTCACCCTCTAACTTTCATGTTTTTTTTCATTTCAGTCCTCTAACTTTCAGTTTTGTCAATTCAGTCCTCTAACTTTCAATTTTTGTCAATTCAGTCCTCCGTTACAAATCCGTTACTGCTGCCAAAACGACGCCGTTTAACGCAGGACTGAATTGACAAAAATTGAAAGTTAGGGGACTGAATTGACAAAACTGAAAGTTAGATGACTGAAATGAAAAAACGTGAAAGTTAGAGGACTGAAATGAAAAAACGTGAAAACTATAGGGTCAGTTTTGTATTTTTTATACCTTAATTTAGGCCATATTAAATTATTTTTCTTTTTCTTATTTTTTAAATAGTAAAAGAAAAAGAAAATAGGCTACAACTGTTAAGAAAATTAATAAATATAATTTTAATGATAACAAGAAAAAAATTATATTCCAACAATTACATTTCAAAATGTAATTTTAGAGATTACATTTCAAAGATAAGTGATGTATTTTTTAATTTTTAATATTTGATTTGACAATATATATAATTTATAAATATAATTTTAATGTAATTGAACAGTAATCTCTAATGTCTCACGAAAATGTTGAAGATAATGCTTGTTCAGGATCGACCTTCATCAGATCATTATTTCTTGAATGAATACGAATTTTTTTTAAAAAAAATGAATGGGTTGTTACTTAGCTCACTAATTACTTGTCTAATGTTGGAATTTGTTTTCAATTTATATTATTATTAGTAGTAGTACAATATTAAATTAGTTTGGTCAATTCAGTCCTCTAACTTTCACGTTTTTTCATTTTAGTTTTCTAACTTTCAGTTTTGTTAATTTAGTCCTTTAACTTTCAATTTTTGTCAATTCGGTCCTCGGTTAAACGGCGTCGTTTTGGCAGCAGTAACGGCAGCAGTAACAGATTTGTAACGGAGGACTGAATTGACAAAAATTGAAAGTTAGAGGACTGAATTGACAAAACTAAAAGTTAGAGGATTGAAATGAAACAACGTGAAAGTTAGAGGGTGAATTTTGCATTTTTGCCTAATAAATATTATCTCATAAGACTTAATTATTTTAATGGATAATTTAATATCAAATATTACTGATTATTGAATATGATTGGCTACCCAAATGCTCAACGAGTACACATCATATTATAGGACTATTTAAGTTTGAACAGGTTCGTCATATGACCCTAACTCATATGTACGTAATTCAGCCACCTCCGAATCGCAAAGAACACGAACGACCTTTTGAAACTATAAAAGTTGAGATTACTTCATATGTTTAATAATCCTTATGTCATAAACTATCCTGATCGATTTTTTGAATTGGAGTGAAAAATCATTGCGAATCGCATTTGAAACTCTTATTCTGGATATTTTTAATCCCGAATTCGATCGGGATTCGAGATTTTCTAGCAACCCTGAATAATATTTACCAAATTTATAATTATAGAAAGTTAGGGACTTAGAAGTCATTCTCCTTTTTGTTTTTTTTATGTCTTCTTTTAATGCCACATGAGCAATTATTTAACCTTTGGATTGACTTAAATAGATGGTTAGATTTTTAGGCTTAAAAAAGAATTTGGTTTTGTCCACTCCTATACCTTAAAAAATGTAAATAAAAAGTTAAAATGATAATATAGGGTTAGCTAGGGATGAATGGCAATAGGGAGGTAGGAGGGGATCGACATATCCCTGTACCCAATGTCATTATTTTATTGTAATTATTTTAGGTAGGGGATGCAGATCATTGAATAATAAAAAAGAATCTACAAAGAGCTTCGAACCTAAATAACATATTTTTTAAAAATAATTTAAGTTTTTATAAACATATTGGTTCAATTATTACATTATGCAACAATAAAGCATACATATCCAAAAAAAATTGATAATACCAATTAGATTAATCTATTATACAAATCACAATATATATAAGAGAATGAAATTTGTGTTTTCAATCTATTTATTTAGTTTGTAACTTAATAAAATGAGGAATCCCTTATTAAAAGGTGACTATATATAATTATTTTATTTAAGTTATTGTATTATTTATAATTTATATATTTTTATAAATATATATTTTTATTTACATGTATATAAAATTGTAAATAGTAATTTGAATATATTTATTGAAAATTTTAAAAATAAATAAATAAAAGTCTAATCGATTAATGGGAGGGAGATGAGATTTACCTGATCTTCGTCTCTTCCTTAAACAAGAAATGAATATTTAATTTTCTCTGTGTCCATCCTCAGCTCCGACATTAATTTTTTTAATTATTTTTCATCCTGATCCCCGTCTCAATTGGGGAGGGTTCCCGAGAACTCCCGTCCTTTTGGATATTATCTTTCATGATCTTTTCGACACAATTGCGAATAAAATTTAGTTGTTAGTCTCTTTAATTAATTAAGCACAATAATTTTTTTTTATATGTGTATAACATTATTTTATTTATAAAGTAATAGGGTCATTTGAAATTTTAAATCTACATTATATATGATTACTTATAAGCTAAAACTTTGTTTAAAAAATCAAAACGAATGATTCGGTTATTTTGGGAAATTAGTTATATTTAACGTCCTTGATGGTGCAATTTTTATTATTATATTATTATTATTATTATTATTATTATTATTATTATTATTATTATTATTATTATATTATTATTTTAAAATCTTCACGGTAGTTTGCTTTTAAAACAATGCTCATTGTGCATTCAGGGTAGAACTAAGATTTTTTCAAATAATGATTAATATTTATTAGATAATTATTTATATATAAATAAATTTTAATGGAAGATTATTTTTAAAACACCCATAACAAAAAATTACTAAAAATTTTTATAGTTCAGCTCAAGTTGCAAATTCATTAATTATTTGTTTTTTGCGAGTCAAATCCATGCTTTTGTATTTTTGTTTGACCACAAAAGGTTGTGAATTGTGATGTCAAGTAACGCGGGAGGGAAAAAAAGGTACATCGTGCAGCTGAATTTACTTGCACTAGTCACAACGTATGGCTGACTAATTCATCAGTTATTATTATTATTATTATTATTATTATTATTATTATTATTATTATATTATTATTATTTTGAAGCGGAAATACATTCATATATAAAAATATCATGATAATATAATTATATGGTATAAAACAATATATGTACTATTTGTTTCCCTAACCAATAGAGATACATATTCATACCTAAACTACTTAAGAATAGGATGATTACAGGGCCAACCTAGTCTCCCTACCTCAACCTCGCAAGGTCGAGGACTACTGATCCCTAAATAAAAGTGAAACAACATAATACACACATTGTACATAAGACTTTTACAATCAATCTAATATAGGGCAATTTATAGATCAATGAGATTGCAAATATCCCCATAAGCAACGCAAAACTCTAGTCTTCACCATAAGATCTACTCACTTTCCCCACACCAAGGCTTTTGTAGACTAATGAAAATATAATTATTCCTATATAAAACAGAAAAATATAAAAAAAAAAAAATTGGACATCTACCACTACAAGAGTGGATCCACATATCTGGAAATCAAAACACCCACAAAAAATAAAACCAAGAAAACAGGGGCTGCCAACAAGGTGAAATGAAAAGAAACAAGAGAATACGGGAAATGAAAAAAAAGAGCAGAAACGAAGGTGGAGGGGGGGGGGGGGGGGGGGGGGCTCCCAGAAATAGAAACAATAGATCTTATTTCTATTTTATTATTTCAGAGACAAACAAGCTAAAAACAGTGATATACAAAAAAAAACATTTGGTATAGAAACCATACTTGAGATTGAAGACATAAGAAAAAACTGAAGGATCCAGTTGTATGGCATCCATTGCCACCCACCATTGCATGCTTCCAAGACACTTTAGGTCGAAGTTTGAAAATGGTTCAAGCTTCCAAACTACTTTAGGTGGATCACTATTCATTTGTTGAGCTTAAGTTTTGCTATAAATACAGAGTTCATTTGTGAGTTTTATGCATCCCAAAATATAAAGCTTCAAGGAAAGAAAGCTTTGAGAGTGTTAAGAGATTGATATTTTTGTAAAGTTTAAACACTTGTAAATTTTATTCTTATAGTAATAGAATTCAGTTTTCCTCATAAACACTCTTCAGTGATCAGAGAATCACAACATGTGGTATCAGTATTTTGGTTATATATTGGGATCATAAAACCGAAGAACGGAACTTGGTTCGGAAAATTCATGTTTCGGGAAAGTTGTTGAAAATCAATTTTGGACATACCATCAGCTTATTCATGTCAAAACTAGCACAATGATATTTTCCAGCGATCAAACAGAGGTCCAGAGACGCCACACGCACCGCATGCGCCAACTTGAGGACTCTTCACGTGCCTACACACGCACACGCGCCTACACGCGCTGCTTAAGGTTGAAGACGTAAATGTCAGAACCAAATCAGCATATTTCAGCTACATGTTATCACCGAATCATCAGCCACGTTAGCGCCGAGTCAGCAACCACGGTAACGTCACGTCAGCATTTTGGTCCAGTCAGTAGCCATGTCATCATCCACGTGTCAGCCTCGTCATCTGCCATGTCAGTATTCCGGTCCAATCAGCGGCCACGTCATATGCCACGTGTCAGACACGTCAGCATTCATAGTAAATTTCATTTGGCCCCCTGAAGTCTTAGAAAATTATATTTTAGCCATAGAAAATTCAGAAATTTACAAATCGGCCGTAGGGTCGGATTTGGACCAACGAATAGTCAAATCCATAATTTTTTACCATTTCGGATGTGATGATGACCTTTGATTTATGAAAATCAGTCCCGATTTTATCCTATTTTCATTTTAAAAGTCAAACTTAAAATGGAAATGGAAGATTCATCTTCTGGTGCAATGATCAAGCTAACAACAATCAATTACTCCATCTGGAGACCTCAGATGATAGATTATTTACACTGTAATATCTATTCAATATTATTGAGGTGAAATGAGTGTAAACAGAATCTATTAAAGAGTATGACTAGAATAAACTCAATAACAGAACTCCGGGTCAGATTAGGCAGTGGATTGGTCACAACGTCTTCCACCACGTAGTACATGATACAAATGCTTACGAAATATGGATAAAATTGGAAGACATGTACTAGGCCAAGACAGCTCGAAATAAAGTCTTAATAATGAGGCGTCTGGGGAACCTGAAGCTACAAAGTGGAACTTCCATTGAAGAATACACTAATGAATTCTAAATCCTGGTGACCCAGTTGTCTGTAGTAGACATGCAACTGAGGGATGAAGTTCGAGCCCTCTTAATACTCAGTTCTCTTCCTGATATTTGGGAAATATTGGTAGTTACTCTCAACAATTCGGCTACATGAGGCAAACTCACCATGCATATGTTAAAAGATGCCATGTCAAATGAGTAGGCTAGAAGAAAAGACGTGGGTACATATCATACATAAGCCCTTGTCACGGAGAATCCAGACGAGATAAAAATCAAGGTAGAATGAGAGGTAAAAGCAAAAATAGAGGAAAATCCACAAACAAAAGAAAACTTACCTACAAGTGCTACTAATGTGGCATAGAAGGCCGCTTAAAGAAGAATTGCTGAGAGAAGCAACGAGAGCAGAGTCAAGGCAATTCCCAATCGAATAATAACGAATGAGAGACACTAGTAGTTATCTATAGAGATGTAGCTATCTGCTCCATCGAGTAAGAAACATGCCTTTACACCACAACCCAAGATATTGAATGGGTGGTAGATACAGCAGCCACGTCACCCCTCACAAGGATTTACTCACAAATATAAAATATGAGACTTTGGAGCAATGAAGATGAGAAATACCAGTTCCTCTCAGATATTAGGAATTAGTGAAAATCAGATGTGAATAAATACAAGGTATACAATAACCCAAAAGAAGGTTCCAGAACTTTGGCTCAATCTACTCTCGGGGGTAGCCCTTGACAAATAGAGCTATATTAGCCACTTTGAGAATGATAAAAGGTGTCATGATCGTTGTCCAATGACATATTTGTGGCACTTTATACAAGACTTATATGAAGATATGTGCATAGACCCTCAGTGTAGCTAAACATGAGGCTTTTCAAAATATGTGGCACTAGAGACTCAGTCACATGAGTGAGAAAGAGTTGTCTACCTTGACAAAAAAAGGGTCTAATCACTGTCTTCAAGAATGTTACTCTAGATCTTTGCAATCACTGTCTATTCGGTAAGCAAGATAAAGTCTCTTTTACTTTCTCTTATACGAGAAGATTATAGTTGCTCAGTCTGATACACTCTCATGTTTGTGGCCTCTTGGAGGTTAATTCACTAAGTTGTAACAAATACTTTCTGACTTTCATTAATGATTCTTTTCGGAAAGTGTGGGTGTATTTTCTGGAAATAAAGGATCAGGTGCTGAATTATTTCAAACTGTTCCATACCATGATATAGCGTGAACAGAGACGAAACTGAAGTGCCTCCGTATAAATAATAGATGTGAGTACACTTCCAAAGAGTTTGATGCCTACTGCAGAAGACACGACATTCGACATGAAAGGACTGTTCCACGTACCCCACAACATAATGGTATTGCTGAAAGAATGAACCGCACCATTATGGAGAAAGTCATAAGCATGATCAACATGGCTAATCTGCCAAAACCATTATAAAGAGAAACTGTTTGTGCCGCTTGCTACCTAATCAATAGATCACCATCTGTGCCATTGAACTTTGAGATTCCAGATAAAATATGGTCTGGCAAGAATCCATCATATTCTCACCTTAGAACATTCGATTGTTTAGCCTTTGCACACATATCCAATGAGCTTAGGCAAAAGCTCAATGTAAGGACTACTCCATACATCTTCATAGGCTATGAAGACGAGGAATTCAGATACATATAATGGGACCCGAAAAGAATAAGGTCATCAAAAGTAGAGATATAGTTTTTCTTGAAGACCAGAAAATTTAAGACATTGAAAAGCCCAAGATGTCTTCTAATTCTATTGTCGAAAAATCTAATTCAAATCAAGACATAACCTCAGCACTGACATGATCCAGGCCGACAACAAACCAAATGACGCATTACAAGTGCCAGAAGGGCCAATTACGAGGCAGAGGACCAAAAGACTCAGAGAAGCAATGGTGGGATTAGTTCAGAGTTTTATGGCCGACTGCAACAAACAAATAGAGATGCATGTGGGCTTCGATGGAAAGGGCCCAAAACCATTTCACTTGGCCCAAATCAGTTTAGAGTAAAGCTTCATAGGCATTTGAAGACTTAAAGACTTGATATTTGTGTAATTTCGTTTTTAGGGTCATTGTGGTCTTTTTACCTTTAGGGTTTCTTTTGTAACACTATTTAAACTTACTTTCTTCTTCATTTGAAGGCAATCAACGAATTTGTAAACTCAAAAAGCTTAAGCTTTGGCTATGGCCGAATTCTTGTAAGGGAGGAATTCCCCTTTTCAAGTTTGAATCGACTTATCTAAGTTTAGCAAACTTAGTGGCGTCTCCATTTGCTAGCAAAACACTACAAGGATTCATCTTAAAGGTTCTCAAGGCGAGTTCTTTGTGGGTCTTCTTTGTGGCCTTGGAAGGGTTTTGTTTCTACAAAAATCAAATTCGCGGTTCTTGGGGTTCTGTCCGTTGCTTGGGGTTTGCTTGGATTTCGAATCCAAGTGGGTTTCTTGTCATTTGGTATCAGAGCTCAGGGTTCCAAGGTCTGATTTTCCTATCTTTTCTTTTGTTTGATTCTGTTTTTTTATTTTCGTTCTTGGTTATTTTCTTTTCAGTTCTTGTTGGATCTTGTTTCTGTTTTCGTTTTGTTTATTATTCTGGATCTGGTTTTGTTGTGAAGCATATTCTGGATCTGGATCTGGTTTTTGTTGTGAAGTATATTCTGGATCTGGTTTTTGTGAAGCATTTTCTGGATCTGGTTCTATTGTGTTCTGCATATCAGTTCTTTATTTTTCATTTTTCAGTTCTGGGTTTTTGTTGTTGATTCTTCATATCAGTTTGTAATCTTGTTCATTTCTGGATCTGGGTTTCATTCTGTTCTTCTTATCAGTTCGTCATATTAATTATGTTCTTTAGCATATGTTGAAGAAATAAGCATGTTCTTTGGCGGCTGTGTGTTGTTTCTAAAAAAAAACCCTAGTGAAGTTTGAGATCAGACCCTGAAGATTAGACTCTGAAATCAGGCCCTGAAGTTTAGCCTCTGAAAATTAGACTCTGAAATCAGACCCTGACCAGTACCTCTGAACCAGAACCTAAATCAGCCTCTGAAATCAGAACCACAGTACCAGCTTCTGAAGTTATCAAAAAAAAAAAAAGAGAAAAGAAAAAGGACTTGAGTGATAGAGATCACTTGAGCAGAAAAAAAAAAAAAGAGTAAAATTGAATTTTTTTGGTTGAATTTAGTATGTTCCATATTATCATTTCGGTGCCCGTGGAGGGTATTCCATCAAAATTTCTATAGCGGTGCCAAATTTTCTCCCGAAATTGCATACGACCGTGAATTTGCATGCTTATTTTTTTTCCATTGTGCTAATTGTTCACTTCTTTATTACAAATACTCTAGTTTAAGTATTATTGATTGAGTCTTCGTCTTGCTATTCCTGTTCACATTTCGTTTCCACCTGCCCTATATATATATATTATTGGGTTCATTGTGTTCCATGCTAGCTTGAGGACTACGCTTGGTTTTGTATTCTTGGATTGAGTGTGATTCATATTTGAATTGAGGAAGAACTCAAGAGTGGTAAAAGGCAGTGATTGTGAGCACAGTATCGGGTAAAAGCCAATAGAGTGCAAACACGAGTTGAGTGATATCATTCGAGTGTAAACACGTGAGATTGTGAGGATTTACATATTTGCTTTACTTTCTTGTTATTTCTAATCTGTTTGTTTAGTGTTGAGATGGCAGGTCTAACTATTGATGAAAAGCTTGAGGCTTTGGATAGAAAATTTACAGATATGATGGAGAACATGAATACTGCTTTGGAGAGATTGTCCAAGAGTGTAGAGAGTATTCAAACTGGTAGCGGTCCCAGAGTACCACCACCTCAGAATGTACCACCACCTCACAATGTGCCACCTCGCCGAGTACCACCACAGTATGTACCACCAGATGAAGAGGAAGCTGAAAATGAGTTTGATGATCCTGATGGTTTTGATGATGTGGAGGAGAGATTTCAGCCTAGGCATGATAGGAGGCCTAATAGGAGGTTTGATAGGAGGAATGATAGGAGGGATAGACAGTTTGATGATAGAGGTGCATTTGATGCCAGAAGAGAGGATTATGATCGGAGAGGATATGGTAGGCGAAGAGATGCAGATGGTGATCTAGGTAGCATCAAAATCAAGATACCAACATTCCACGGCAAGAATGATCCTGAAGTTTATTTAGAATGGGAAAAGAAAATAGAATTGATTTTCAGTTGTCATCACTACTCAGACGAGAAGAAGATCAATCTGGCAGCAATTGAGTTTACCGATTATGCTATGATTTGGTGGGATCAGATTGTCTCTACACGGAGGAGAAATTATGAGAGACCGGTTCAGACATGGGCAGAACTTAGAGGTCTCATGAGAAAGAGATTTATACCCAGCCATTACTATAGGGAGTTGTATCAGAAACTACAACATCTGTATCAGGGGACCAAAAGTGTTGAGGACTATTACACAGAGATGGAAGTTGCCATGATCAGGGCAAATGTAGTTGAGGATGCAGAAGCTACTATGGCACGGTTTCTAGGGGGCTTGAATAGAGAGATTGCAAACATGGTGGAGTTGCATCATTATGTTGATTTGGAGGATATGCTTCACATGGCTATCAAGGTAGAAATGCAACTCAAGAAAAGGTCAACATCCAGATTTGGTACTCAGGCTACTTCTGCATGGAAGGGAAAATGGGTTCCAAATGAGAAGCGAGATGGAGGCTTTGACAAGCCTAGAGGCGAGTTCAGTGGAGGCTTTAATAAGCCTAGGGCCGAACCTAGTGCCAAGGGTAAAGAAGCTGCAGAACCGAGCAAAACTAGACCAAAACCTGAGGGTGCAGCTGCTAGAACTAAGGATGTCAAGTGTTTCAAGTGTTGGGCATGGGACACTATGCTTCACAATGTCCCAATAGGCGTACCTTAGTGATTGATAAAAAGAGTGGAGAGGTGTACTCTACTGATAGTGAGGTCGAGGAGGAGATGCCAGAGTTGGAGGATGCTAGTGACCATGAGGGAGCTGCATATCCGCTGGATAACTTATCCTTAGTTATCAAGCGTGCTTTGAGTGCTCATGTTGTCGAGGATGAGAGTGTGCAGCAGAGAGAGAACATATTCCATACTAGGTGCCGTGTGAATGGCAAGGGATGTGTAGTATGATCATAGATGGGGGCAGTTGTACTAATGTTGCTAGCACAACTTTGATTGAGCGATTGGGGTTGAGTTGCTTGAGACACCCGAAGCCTTACAAGTTGCAGTGGTTAAATGATTGTGGGGAAATAAGTGTGACAAAGCAGGTATTATTGAGCTTTACCATTGGGCCATACACAGATGATGTCCTATGTGATGTGATACCGATGCATGCTGGGCATATTCTTTTGGGCAGGCCGCGTGGCAGTTTGATAAGAAGGTTATTCATGATGGGTTCAAGAACAAGTACTCTTTTCAGCATAAGGGAAAACCCATTACATTATTGACCGGCGTAAACACACACGTATAACGCAAGCGCACGTATCGTTCAAGTAGTATAAAAATATCGATCCCACGAGGACTTAATATCAAAACTATTAATTTTATGAGGTCAAATGATTACTAGTATCTAACAGATTGTTTGATTGATTGATTTGAAATGGTGACGATTCTAAATTTAAAAGCAAGTAAATAAAATTGTCGAAAATATGTTTTAAGAAAATTCAATATTAAAAACTATCTAGGGTTGTGATTTCTTCCAATATCATTTTAAAGATGAAGTGGTTATCTTAAAGTTGGGTAATATATTGATTTATTAACCTGAAACACTAAATTATGTGTAAGCCTCTGTCGATGGTCAGACACAAATACCCAGTTTAACCCAATTGAACCATATGTCTATGTCAACCAAATTATCTGGATTCATTAAGTTTAAGTTCCAATTATGGCTACCCCCGCCCGACAGGTATATTCCTATCCTGTAAGGAAATCTATTAAAGGGTTATCTATCCTCAAGGAAGATCGTGGGCTATTAAGTCTAAGGTCTTAAACCTAAAATCCCTATGTCTAGTTCATTTTAGATTTACCAGTTCAATTTTATTAATGGCCAGTTAATAAAAAGCATTAGGATTAAGACTCAATAAATAAACCTTTATATTACC
Organism: Zanthoxylum bungeanum; assembly: GCA_019454045.1. Taxonomy (NCBI): domain Eukaryota; kingdom Viridiplantae; phylum Streptophyta; class Magnoliopsida; order Sapindales; family Rutaceae; genus Zanthoxylum; species Zanthoxylum bungeanum. Next base: position 27,795 of record SKCR01051761.1, read on the forward strand.
CAAACTATAATTTAACCCCTTATAAACCGGTGATATTGGATTTCATCACAACCCCACATAACTGGCTTAGTTACGACACATATTTACAGGTAGCAAAAACTTAAATAAAAAAAGACATAAAGTAAAATACTAAAAATTAAATACTGAAAAGTAAATGCTGAAAGTAAATTGCTGAAAAGTAAATTTCTGAAAAGTAAATTGCTGAAAAGTAAATAAAGTAAAAGTACAATAAAAGAAAATGCTGAGGTAAAAGGATCCGCTTTTATTACTTATATTTTAGATATCTCCCTTAATATAATATATTAACTTTGCATGATAATTACCAACCAGCCATATAGGCGGTATCCAGATTAAGTCAAATTAATAATTAATTACCAACCGACCAATCAGGCGGTATCCAGTTTAGTCAGGTTAAAACCAATTTAAATAATTACCAACCGACCAATATGGCGGTATCCTCGTTAAGTCAGGTTTTAACTAGTTTATATATTATAATTAAGGGAGATTCATCTAATATTAGTCATAAAAGTTTTACCTTTTACCCCAGCAAAGGGGAGTTACCTCCTCATTACTGAAAAGTAAAAATTGAAAATTAAAGAAAGAAAAGTACTGTGCGTAAAAGTAAATTGCGGAAAGTAAAAACTGAAAAGTAAAGAAAAGAAAGTGCGAAAGCGAAAATTAATTACTGAAAACTAAAAATAAACAAACTAGATACAATCTTCTTATTTATTCATTAAGAATTTCAAAGAAGAAAGTATGAATTTTACAAATGAAATGACTTGGTATTTATAGGCAAAATTTTGCCTCCATCAAATCATCCATCAAATTCTCCACCAAATCCATTATTAATTTCTCCACTAATTACTCCACCAAATCCATAATTGCTCCACTAATTGCTTATCTTGTTTGGTGTTGATTTGATAATTTTTATTAATTATTAATTAATTAATATTTTGCTTTGAAAATGATTGATAATGACTTTTAATAATTACACTCCACACACTTCTGGATGGTTCATCAATTTCGGTCATGAAATCATCATAATTTGAAAATATATTCTCTTTCAAAGTTGTAGATCGTTGAGTCTTCTTTAATCTGGAACTTGAATCAGCTCAATCCGATATCGGAGTAAAACGTTATGCCCAAAATACGACAGATGCGCAAAACTGGAATTTCCAAAACTGCACTTCGTCAAAAACTCCCTTTCAAGTTTCCAATCTCCAAAATTAATATATCAAGTCCAATAATTGCCCTTATTTGATCCACATTTCATCCTAAATGATTTCATTGAGTCCCGATATTATTTTATCTGCAAAATAAAATAAAACATATCAAAACGTTCATCAAACCCGAGAAACTAAACAAAATATTAAGTAAAAGGGGCGGTAAATATTGATATATTTTCCGCTCATCAATTATACCCACTTACACCTACACAAGTCCATGAAGATCAGGTTAAGTTGCAACTTGAGCGTGACAAAGAGAGAGCGAAGGGAAACACCACCTTGGGTGAGACTAGTGAGAGTGATGTATCTGGTGAGAAAAATAAGGCCAGGGCCGTGGGAGTTCCCAAGGGAAGTGTGAGTGAACGTGAGAGGGAAACAAAAGGGAGAGTTAAAAAGAGTTTCTATATGGGTGAGGGTGAAGCGAGAAAAGCATTCAAGGCTAGCAAGCTCATGCTATTGTTAGTCTACAAGGAGCCTCATATTTATTTTACTAACTCTGACCATTTGCTTCATGTGTCTATCTCATCTCTTTTGCAGGATTACAGTGACGTACTGACAGATGACATACCTAGTGGGCTTCCACCCATTAGAGGTATTGAGCACCAGATAGACTTCATACCTGGAGCAGTCATTCCTAACAGACCGACTTATAGGAGTAATCCCGATGAGACAAAGGAGCTACAAAGGCAAGTACGAGAGTTGATGGACAATGGGTATGTAAGGGAAAGCATGAGTCCTTGTGCAGTACCAGTGCTTCTAGTTCCTAAGAAAGATGGGACGTGGCGTATGTGCGTTGACTGTCGAGCTATCAACAATATTACGGTAAAGTATCGTCACCTCATTCCTAGACTAGATGACATGTTGGATGAATTGCATGGTTCCAAATTTTTTAGTAAGATTGATTTGAAGAGTGGATACCATCAAATTCGCATGAGAGAGGGAGATGAGTGGAAAACTGCATTTAAGACTAAGTATGGCTTGTATGAATGGTTAGTTATGCCATTTGGTCTTTCAAACGCACCTAGCACATTTATGAGATTGATGAATCATGTTATGCGTGCATTTTTAGGTAAGTTTGTTGTGGTTTATTTTGATGACATCTTAGTTTACAGTAAAACAGTAGATGAGCATGTGATGCATTTGAAGCATGTACTTGATGTTTTACGAAAAGAACAATTGTATGCTAACTCTGACAAATGCACATTTTGCATGGATATAATTATTTTTCTTGGCTTTGTTGTGAGTGCAGATGGCATCGAGGTAGATGTGGAGAAGGTAAAGGCAATTCAGGAATGGCCTACGCCAACTACAGTGACAGAAGTCCGAAGCTTTCATGGGTTAGCGAGCTTCTATAGGAGATTTGTCAAGGACTTCAGTAGCATTGCCGCGCCATTGACTGAGGTAGTAAAGAAGACAGTTGGTTTTCAATGGGGCGAGGCGCAAGAGCGAGCATTCCAGGATCTTAAAGCGAAGTTATGCAGTGCACCCATTTTAGCACTACCCAACTTCGAGAAGACATTTGAGATTGAGTGTGACGCATCAGGGTTAGGTATTGGAGCAGTTCTCATGGAAGAAAAGCGGCCAATAGCCTATTTTAGTGAGAAGCTGAATGGAGTAGCTTTGAGGTACCCCACGTATGACAAAGAGTTATATGCGCTTGTGAGAGCACTTGAGACATGGCAGCACTACTTGTGGCCTAAAGAATTTGTGATCCACACCGACCATGAATCATTAAAACACTTGAAGGGTCAAGGTAAGCTGAATAAGCGACACGCAAAATGGATGGAATTCGTTGAATCATTTCCATATGTTATACGCTACAAGCAAGGTAAAGAAAACATAGTGGCTGATGCATTATCTCGCAGGTATGTTTTACTTACTTCAATGCATGCACGAATGTTGGGATTTGATTTGATTAAGGAATTATATGAGTGTGATTCTGATTTTGGTGAGATTTTTGCTACTTGTGCAAAGTCATCTTTTGGAAAGTTTTACATTCATGAAGGATTCTTATTTAAAGTGAACAGATTGTGTGTTCCTGCTTGTAGTATGCGTGAGTTGCTTGTGAAGGAAGCGCATGGGGGAGGTTTGATGGGGCATTTTGGGATTACTAAGACTTTAGCTATTTTACATGAGCACTTTTATTGGCCTAAAATGAAACGTGATGTTGAACGTATTTGTGATAAATGTCTAACATGTAAGCATGCTAAATCTAAATTAATACCACATGGGTTGTATACTCCTTTGCCTGTACCTAGTGAACCCTGGGTTGATATATCGATGGATTTTGTGTTAGGTTTGCCTAGGACAAAGAGGGGTAAAGATTCAATCTTTGTTGTAGTTGATAGGTTTAGTAAAATGGCTCATTTCATTGCATGTCATAAAACCGATGATGCTACAAACATTGCAGATTTATTTTTCAGAGACATAGTGCGACTCCATGGTATACCTAGGAGCATTGTATCTGATAGAGATGTTAAGTTCCTTAGCCATTTTTGGAAGGTGTTGTGGGCTAAACTAGGCACCAAACTATTGTATTCTACCACATGTCATCCACAGACTGATGGACAAACAGAAGTAGTTAATAGGACTTTATCTCAATTATTGCGCACTATAGTTGGCAAGAATTTGAAGAGTTGGGAAGATTGTTTGCCATTTATTGAGTTTGCATATAATCGTAGCATTCATTCTTCTACATCATTTTCACCTTTTGAAATTGTTTATGGTTTTCAGCCACTAACTCCATTGGATTTGTTACCTTTGCCTGTTGATGAGCATGTGGGGCTAGATGGAAAAACGAAAGCCATTTGGTGAAGCACATACATGAGAAAGCAAGAGAGCAAATACAACGAAAGAATGAGCAATATGCTTCTCATGCAAATAAGGGAAGAAAGCGTGTGGTATTTCAGCCTGGAGAATGGGTTTGGGTACACATGCGCAAGGAGAGATTTCCTGCACAACGTAAATCTAAGCTACAACCGAGAGGGGATGGTCCATTTCAAGTTTTGGAACGGATTAATGACAATGCATACAAGCTGGATTTACAAGGTAAGTATAATGTGTCTGCTACATTTAATGTTTCTGACTTAACTCCTTTTGATGCAGGTACAGATTCGAGGTCGAATCCTTTTCAAGAGGGAGGGGATGACATGATCCAGGCCGACAACAAACCAAATGACGCATTACAAGTGCCAGAAGGGCCAATTACGAGGCAGATGACCAAAAGACTCAGAGAAGCAATGGTGGGATTAGTTCAGAGTTTTATGGCCGACTGCAACAAACAAATAGAGATGCATGTGGGCTTCGATGGAAAGGGCCCAAAACCATTTCACTTGGCCCAAATCAGTTTAGAGTAAAGCTTCATAGGCATTTGAAGACTTAAAGACTTGATATTTGTGTAATTTCGTTTTTAGGGTCATTGTGGTCTTTTTGCCTTTAGGGTTTCTTTTGTAACACTATTTAAACTTACTTTCTTCTTCATTTGAAGGCAATCAACGAATTTGTAAACTCAAAAAGCTTAAAGCTTTGGCTATGGCCGAATTCTTGTAATGGAGGAATTCCCCTTTTCAAGTTTGAATCGACTTATCTAAGTTTAGCAAACTTAGTGACGTCTCCATTTGCTAGCAAAACACTACAAGGATTCATCTTAAAGGTTCTCAAGGGCGAGTTCTTTGTGGGTCTTCTTTGTGGCCTTGGAAGGGTTTTGTTTCTACAAAAATCAAATTCGTGGTTCTTGGGGTTCTGTCCGTTGCTTGGGGTTTGCTTGGATTTTGAATCCAAGTGGGTTTCTTGTCAAGCACCAACACGAGTGGCCACAAATAATAATAAGGTGTGTGATATGTCAAAAGCAGAACCAGATGAGGAAGATGGTGTTGAGTAGAGGAGCTGCAACCCGCTCCATCAGAGGATACATGATCATCCACAGATCTGGATGACGGAAGACCTCCAGAAACCAATGAACCTCAAATACGAAGATAGAAGCAAGGCCATATTCCATCAACCAAATACTCAAGATCTGACTATATTCTGCTTATTGACAATGGGGAGCCAGAAAATTTCAAGGAAGCTGTATTTCATAAATACAAAGTAAAATGGATGCACGCAATACAAGATGAAATGAATTCTCCACATAAAAATCATACTTATGAGATAGTCAAGCTCCCGCATGACATGAAGGCACTAAAGAACAAATGAGTGTTCAAGCTAAATAAAGATGGTAGTGGAAATATACTGAAACACAAAGTCCGGTTAGTATTCAAAGGATTCCTACAGAAAAAGAGAATCAGATTTGATGATATTTTTCACTAGTTGTAAAAATGACTTCAATTCGAGTTATCCTAGGATTGGTAGCCAATTTGAACTTAGAGCTTGAACATATAGATGTTAAGACAACATTTCTTCATGGTGATCTAAATGAATAAATCTACATGGATCAGCTAGAAGGTTTCAGGAGAGGATTTCAATGTTTGCAAGCCGAAGAAGAGCTTGTACGACCTCAAACAAGCATCAAGACAGTGGTATAAGAAGTTTGTCTCGTTCATGGTGAGTCAACGCTACAAAAGAACTACAGTAGACCAATGTGTTTACATTCAAAGGTTTCCAGATGGAAATTTAATTGCTTTTCTATTATATGTTAACGACATATTAATCATTGGACAAGAAGTAGCGAAGATCAGCCAGTTGAAGAAATAACTCTCTAAGTCTTTTGACATGAAAGACTTATGACCAACTCAACATATTTTGAGATTACAAATAGTTCGAGACAGACAGAACAAAATATTATGGCTATCAGATGAGAGTTATGTTGAATGGATAATCATGAGTTCGATATACATAAAGCCGAACCTGTCAGCATTCCGCTAGCGTACCACTTCAAATTGAGCAAAAGTTCATGCCCCTCATCCAAGAAAAAGATAGAGAAGATTTCATTGATACCATATTCTTTAACAATTGGAAGCCTAATGTATGTTATGGTGTGTACCGGGTCAGATATTGCTCATGTAGTGGGTGTAGTGAGCCGTTTTATCTCTAAGCCAGGAAAACAACACTGGGAGGCAGTCAAATGGATTCTTAGATATCTCAAAAGTACATCAAAGTTATATTTGTGCTACGAGAGAGCTGATCCAATCTTGGAAGACTGTAAATATTCAGATATGGTAGGAGATCTTGATGATAGAAAATCTACATCAGGTTTTCTCTATACTTTTACAGGGGGAGTTGTTTCATGACAATCATGATTGCAGAGGTGTTTTGCATTATTCACAATAGAAGCTGAGTATATTGCAGCAGCGGAAGCAGGAAATGAAATATTTTGGTTAAAGAATTTTCTCTAAGAATTAGGGATCAAACAGACAGTTACAAGATATATTGTGATAGTCAGCATGCTCCGGATTTGAGCAAGAACTCAATGTATCATTCTCAGATGAATGACATCGGTATTTGCTATCATTGGATATGTGAGGTGATGGATCAAAAACTATTGAGACTAATAAAGATCAATACAGATGAGAATCCAGCTAGCATATTAACAAATGTGTTTACTCGAGACAAGCTAGAGTTGCACAGAGACATAGCCGGGATAGCTGGCAGATGACAATCATTTTAGATGCAACTGGAGGGGGAGAATTGAATGATCCAGCTGCATGGAATTCGTTGCCATTTCCAAGACACTTTAGGTGGAAGTTTGAAAATGGTGCAAGCTTCCAAACTACGTTAGTTGGAACACTATTCATTTGTTGAAATTTTGAGCTTAAGTTTTACTTTAAATATAGAACTCATTTGTGAGTTTTATGCATCCCAAAATATAAAACTTCAAGTAAATTAAACTTTGAGAGTGTTGAGAGAGTGAGGTTTTTATAAAGTTTAAACACTTGTAAATTTTATTCTTATAATAATAGAATTCGATTTTCCTCATAAACACTCTTCAATGATTAAAGAATCACAACAAAAATCAAATAATGAACCAAGAAAAGAAAAACAAAAGACATATATTTAAATGAAGTGAAAAATTCATTAGGAATATGATTGATTATTTGTTTCTTCCATAAATTCCAAAACCATATTAAATCAAAAGAATTAATTTTTGAACAGACGATTCCAAGAAATTACTGTTGTTTTATCTTAAAATAAACCATATTAAATTAAAAATTAAATTTTGAGCAGATGATTCCAGATTTTTTTAAGAACTAGTCAAAATTATGGAATAACCTCTCCTGATATTGTCCCTTTGTTTGGATTAGGTGTAGGGAGGTTTATTAAATTATGGTATAGTAAGGTAATAGTAGGTAAAATAAAGTAATATATCTTTTTATGTTTGGGAGTATGGTATGATAAGATAGTGGTTTAATAAATTTGTTGTGTTTAGTTAGGATATATTAGAAGGTAATGTTAAATATGAAAATATAAAATTATCCTTTTAATCGAAATAACAACATTCGTAATTATTATTATTATTATTTTTTTGTATTTAACTATTGAAAATCATCAAAATACTCCAATATGAAGTGTTATGAACAATATAAATTTTTAAGGGTTTTTAACCCATAAAATTGAAATTACCTACATGCATACAACAACCAAGCTCTATATTCCCTTTGACATTATCAAAAAGAGTGGAGAAGCAATAATTAATCAATAATGAGATACCAATTTAAGATGTGTAATAAAAATATGAAAATTTATTTACATTTACACTTAGCATTTTCAATGATTTCTCCCCATTTTCATCTTTTTGCCATATCATGTAAAAATCATGCATAGTTCATCAAAATCGCTCAATTTAAGAAAATATCCATGCATTTATTTTCAACCATATAAACATAATGACAAGGCATTTTTCATGCTAATAGATCAAATGATTCACATAAATATATCATATAGCTCAATAAATTTCATGTGACACCAATTGATACTAAATGGTTAATTATATGATTTAGGCATAGGATGATACCAAATAAAAATCATTTGTAATATAATTTATTTAATCACTAGTATGCATTAAAAATTTATACAATAAAAATATGCATACACATTTAAGTTGGAGGAAACGATACCAATGTTTCCATAAGTACAGATTTTACCTTTTACCATTGTCACATAGTGATAAATCCACTAATTATCAAAATTCATATATCTTTGAGGATTGAGTTTAGATATTCTTCTTGTTGAACTCTTTCCTCATCTATCTTGAGTCTTTGGGATCAATTCATAATTTCTCTTTAATATCCATTCCCAAAGCTCCCCATACAAAATTGTTTAAGTGCATTTTGGTACCCAACCTTTCTTGGGTCCATGAGGGTTAATTTTGATTCCTTGAGGAATCCATGCATATATTTTCATATATATGTTCAAGCACTCGAATATTTTATGTCATTTCTTATTACATGCATGACATGTGATATTTTCATTAATAACAATATTTGCATGAGAATTGGATGCCTCTATGAAATAGTTCTTTAAAAATTTTCTCTTGATGTAAGACCTATATCATAATCATTCTCTTTTATAAGCATATATTTGGGATCCAAATAACATATTGAAGTTTCTTTCTCCCAAAGTGAATTTTGCTACAATATTTTACAAATATATGATCTTTTTATTTAATGAAATATTTTCATTCATAATAGATTCGCAATCACATGTACTTGAGCTAGATGACATGTTAGATATGTTTTTTTTTTTTAAGTTCTAGCTTTTCATTATTTAAACATGTGATTTCTTTTCTAAAAATTTATTTTTTCTCAATAATTAATGCATGATCATTTAATAATAATGAATGCTCGTTTTTAGTCATTTTATTATTCTTTTTAAGTAACTCATATAATTCATTAAAAGCATCAAGCAATTCATTATATTCAAGAGAGTTATATACTTTTTCTTCTTCGCTTTTAAAGAATAAGTCATCATCCTCGATTGCTATAAAGGTGAGATTTGTGCTCTCCTTAATTTCATCCTTGGATGAGCTGGAGTCATTATCGCTCTAAGTTGCTAGTATTGCATTCTTCTTTGATAGAGGAAGTGTAACTTCTATATTCCTTAGGGAGTGATCTAAGAATTTTCTTCACTTGATCACTTGGTCCAATGATTTTTCCTAGAGCACATAGATGGTTTATAATTATTATAACACTCGAAATCATGTGATCAATTTCTTCATCGGCTTCTATTTTGAAGCTATCTAACTCATACATGAGCCGGTTGATTTCTGACTCATTCACTTGGCTTGTGCCTTCATTGACTATTTCTAAAGACTTCCATAAATCATATGCATTTCCACACTCTGGAAGCTTGTTAATTTGACACTGGTCAATAGCACAAAGAAGTTGGTTGAATACTTTAGTATTTTGTGAGACTAGCTTGAAATCCTCATCTTCCATTCTAAATTTGACTTTAGAATCTCTAAGCCATTGCTATCCCTCTTCATTGAAATTTTTGAATCTTTTGTAACCACCTTCAAGGATTACACATCAACGACTATAAGGTAGTTCATTATCCTCATCTTCCATTAATAATTATAATCAGTTCCGGTGTAGAAGGGAGGTTTAGTGGTTGAAAATCCCTCGGTAAGATTTGATGAGTTGCTTGTAGAGGCCATGATATATT